>JAVJIF010008707.1:0-184327 GCA_038442645.1 Agave tequilana
TGTGCACAGCTACGTGCGTAAAGCCTTGGCTTGAGGGCCGGTCGACCAGACGGTCTACCGATCTAGAGAGTTTGCTCTCTGGATCTGGCCCCGGTTGACCGAGCGGTCGATTAGCCAGATAGCAGTGTTCTCTGGTTCTTGCCTCGGTCGACTGACAGGTCAAGACCAGGGAGCGGTCGCTGGGCAGTTGACCGGCAACCCCAACGGTCTGAAATATGACTGTTGGCCGGTTGACCGGTCGGTCGACTGACATGCCATCTAGCCCCCAACGGCTAGTTTTCTGTAGCCTATATATTGATGTGTTTTGGGCCAGTTTGGGTTAAGATTTTAGAGAAGTTTTAGAGCCAGTTTTTTTCATCTCTCTTAAAATTTTTCTCCACATGTTTTTGGGCTAAAACTTTCATGTCAAAAAGAGAGTTTTTAAAGAGTGTTTATCTTGTGATTTCAAAAGAGAATTCTTGAGTTTTTCCTACACAAGTTCTATCTAGTTTTCTCACACAAACTTGGGATTTTCATTGCTATATCCATCCTCTAGAGATCATTTGTTGTGAGAGTGTTTTTGGTGATCAAAGTGTAGAAATCACCAAGTGTTCCACCATTTTTATTTGAGGAGGTGAACTTGTGGGTTCGCATTGTGTAGAGTTCTTGAGGGAGCTCGGTATAGAGGTGCGGCCTCGAAAAGCTAGTGTGCTTGCGTGTGTTTTTCTTGCGGAAATAAATGAGAGACTTGTGAGTCTAAGAGTTCTTGAGGGAGCTCGTTGTAGATGTTGCAACACCGAGTAATCTTGCGGGATCGATTCTAGTGAAAATTCTTCATAGTGTTGAAGGCAGGGATGTAAAGCAAGTGTGCTCGAACCTCGAAATAAATATCCCATATTTGTGATTGCTTATCTCTATCTCACTTGAATTTTATATCTTACATGATATTGTTTATGTCTTTTACATGCTTGATATTCTCTTGTGCTTCACTTGTATATTTGCTTGGGATTGTTTGCTCACACTAGTATTCAACCAAGAGAGCCATAATGGCACCTCAACTCTTAATCTAGAGGAATCGTGATGAGATAGTCCAAAGCCCTTCACCAGGAATTCGGCTGCACTCTTGTGTTATACGTTATGTGTTAGCCTAATTGTTTTTAGGTTGCATAATTAGTTTTAATTCCGCATTAGTTTTGCATTTGATTAGCTTGTCACTTACTTGCCCCTCTCTAGGTGATTTACACATTCTTGGGTGATGAAGCCTATATTTATTGGCTGTGACAATTGACTTATTTTTAGATGATTAGATCCATGTTATATATTTTAATATTTTGATTAATTGAATCTGAGATAGGTTATGCCTAGGAATCAAATCCAAGATAACTTATACTTAAAGATATTTTTCATGCATTAATTAATATTGTTTCACCATTACGATGATATGCTATGACTATTAAATTTATAAAATATTGCAGTATATAAGGTATGTCAAAGTGAGAAAAACTGATTAGGATGATTTTAAGATTTTTTGCCACAGATTCAAGTGAATTATAAACCGAAGATTGTTTTGAATATATATCTCCCAAATACTTGATATTTACTGTGATTGGATTCATTTGTGTTTTCAATAATCGTTATTTAGAATTTCAACACAAATCTCCCTGTGTATTCGACTTGATCTTGCTGCTTTACTCATTTTAGCAGTTTAAATTCAATTTTAGATTTGCATCATTTTGTGAATTTAACAACAATTATTTTTAAACCGATCAAATTTTGGCATCGTTGCCAAGGAGAATTGTAACTTGTTTTTCTTTATTAAAGATAGAAACTATTTTTTTTTATTTTCTCTTCTTAGGTATAACAAGAGAAAGGAGTGCTACTAGAGGAACAAAAGAAAGAAATTTTTTATTTATGCACATCTGGTGTGACGTTTCCTTTCTTCTATTAATTTTTTTCATTAATTTATAAAAATCACAATTTATACATAATTAAAAAAATAACATTTTAAGAGTATAAACTGATTTTTCTTAGAACATACATTCTCTAATTTGCATTTAGAAAATTTCCAAATTGACTATTGCATATGATTGTTGACACTTAAAAAAGACAAGATTCTTATTGGTCCGAACAATGTCTAAACTTGTTGACATTTACAAAAGACAAGTGACAGACAAGTTAAAGACCAGTTTTTCACCCATCTCCGAGGGATAGGGAAGCAACTTGGACTCCACTGATCCAGCAAGCAGACAGTGAACCCGGATTGTTTCTAAACAGACCTCAGTAGGTCTAAGATGCTAGCACTTAGTATTACATGAGCCCAAAGGGATAGCCTCGCTCGAGAGGCTAAAATCATCCAACTTCGCCTTGACGCCATCCAAAGCCTCGCCAAGAAGCTAACTCGCAACTTCACCACAAAGGACTTCCAGCTCCACCGAAAAGCTTCTTTTCGGACTTCGCCAGAAACTGCCTCTAGCTCCACTACAAGCTCAATGCGGGCAGCTCCGCTGTTGGTCTGCTATGGTCAACCTTTGACCAATCAAATCTCCAGATGAGATCGGATCCAAATCAGATCAAATCCAATCAATATCAAATCAGAGATCAAATTTGACAGTTGATTGTCACAATCTCTTGACTCTTCTAAAACGAGTAAGAAGATCAGGGGAAATCCTCCAACGATATGGAAAGGATCAAGAAGGTCAACCGACCTGCCAATTCTAGCTTTGCAGAAGCTGATCCTAGCCTCGCAAGGCTACTTTTCAGATTTTAAACAGATTCGATTCAATCTGTTTTTATATTTTCAAGGGACGATTATACCCTTGCTCTCCCTATAAATAGCCCGTCAGGGGTACAAGGAGGGAGGATCAATCGATCGATCGGGAGAAAAAGAGGACTCCACAAGCAGAGGCTTCTTCATAAGCACCGTGCGCTCTCGAATTCAGAGACCTTTTAGAGAATTGCTTTCTCTATTCAGGGTGTTGATACCCTAACATCGTTCTTCCTCTTAAGGAATCTCCGGAACCAGGCGAGAAGGAATTCCTAATTGAAGGCGATTTTGAGAAGCAGCAAGAGGGTTCTACCACCCTCTGTTCTCTGATTCCCCGAACCAGGCGAGAAGGGAATCTCATCGCTCGCATCGTCAAAGGGACAAAGTGGTCGCGCGCTGACCAGACTCCTATCGGCACACTTCTCCAGAATCTCTGAGAAGATCTACTTGTAATCTTTTTAAGACTACTTGTAATTTAGCTCCTCAAACTCTTTTTTGTAAGTTTTCCCCCTTTGCAAACATAATGGAAAACAAGATGGCGACTCCGCTGGGGAAGAAATTCTCCACTGTCGAGAATCAAGTGTCGCAATGCGACGAACAGACCTTCGGGTCTAACTCTGAATTCAGAAAAGCCGGTGCAGCCAGAGCTTCTCTGGCTAAATCTTCAAGGAAAGTCTCTGCGGAGACAGAAAAGGTTCTCTGCGAACCTACTGCGGTTATTTGGCGCAACAAGGAAGCACGTCCGCAGTCTGATTCCTTTACTTGTGAGAACTTGGTGGTTCAGTTCGATCAGGAAGATTTGAAGAAGTCCTTTCTGGGGGTGGCCCAATGCTTCGAGCACGGAAGCATAGGAAGGTTTTCACGACCAAGGTTTCGAAGCAGAAACCGGAAGCAGAATTCTGCCAACACCCCTCAGCCTCGCGTGTGGCTAATCAGGTTCCTTGCGAACCTAAGTCTCCTCTGCCAAGGCGTATGGAAGCCTAAACAGAAGTCTCCAACCGAAGCTTCAGGCGTAGCTACGCCTAAACCGCGCCTCTCTCGCGAAGAAAAAGACAGGATGCCTGTCTGCTCCAATCATAAAGTCAAGACGGCAATCATACCGTCGCCTAATTCAAGAGCAGCAATGCCTCGCGCCGGCCTCGTTCTCACGAGCGAAGCTACTGTACCACAGCGTACGCGCAGGGTCCATGACCGCGAAGCTGAAGCCAAAGTACTATCTAAGACTAATTGCCTTCGCAGCAGCATAGCGGGTAAAGCACCACAGCGTGCTCCGCTTTTCAGTGCGTCAAGCACTAAGTTCACGCCTGTTGGCGAAGCTAGAACCAAAGCACTATTCAGTGCTAATCTCATCTGCAGGGATAAAAGAAGCAGGATATCGTCCCATGTGCGATCCAAAAGAGCCTTTGCGCTCGATTGCAGAGACCCAACCGGGTCTGATTTGAGGAAATTGTTGACGGATAGACAAACCTCTTCCCCCTGTTGTCAACAAGTGGGATGTCAACTGCTGACACTCCACTCGGTCCATTGCCGGCTGGGACCAATCCCCGCCACGCCTCCAAGACGACGGTCAGTTTTTGATCGGCTATCGGTACAGGCCCCGAGGAAACACCGCAAAAGGAGATCTCGCGAGATCTACCCTCTGCATCCGTCAACATGACCGGAAGAGGACGAGAGTCCCCAGATCCAGACTACAGCCCAGGCTTAGGCGAAGTCTTAGTGCATGAAGAAGGTGTTTTCCGAAACACCAGATCCAGGGTGGCGATACCCTACACTTATGAACAGCCTTCTTCCTCGACGGCCCTAGCCTCGCCAGAGCCCGGGAGATTACCCCAGTCATCAGAAGAAGAAGAAGATGAAGACAGTGGGTATGCCTCTTCGGCGACAGTTAGCTCGGTGCGAACGGGCAGAGCATCAGTCAATATGGCTGATAATGTTAACACGATCTTCGTCGACGTTTGGAAGCTCAGGAGCAAACTTCCAGAACCCAGGAAGAGGCTCTGGACAATATTCAACAGATGCTCGCACAACTCCTCAGTAACCGGAACAACAATGATGCCGGGAGCAATCACGATGAGGAGGAACATTTCAGCAATGAGCAGCCAAAAGACGGAGAAATCCAAAGAGGGTTCTTCCTTAGACGCCGAAGTCCTTAAAGGCCTTCAAGCTCAAATTGCATCCCTAGCTCAAAGGGATGAATTAAAGAAGGTAGGGGCAGTCCGTCCTTATCCGCTGGAGTGGGATTCGGTGCCATACCCACCAAAGTTCAAACCACCAACGTTGCATACCTATGATGGAAAGAGCTCGCCAAATCAGCACATCTACTATTTTCGGTCTCAGACTGGTAATGTTATAAGCAATGACGCCATCATGGCTAGGCTATTCATTGGCACCTTAAAGGGGGTGGCATTTGACTGGTTTCGAAGTCTCCCCCCGGGCTCTATCAACTCCTGGATCGACCTGGAAACTCGGTTCCTCTCTCGTTTCTATGAGGACGATACCGAAGTAACCATGGACAAGCTCCTCTCCACTGTGCAGAGGAAGGGCGAATCTGTCCGTGACTACATTGAACGGTTCAGAAACTTGTCCTTGATGTGCCCAGCAGGGATGCCATTACCCATGCTCTTACAGACCTGCAGACACAACTTCCTAGACCAAGTGGAAGTTCGCATGGGGGCTGTTAAAGCCCACACTTGGAAGGAATTGGTCGAACAAGCAGAGATAGCCGAGAAGTCGGCTAAAAAGTTCGAACCATCCGCCCCTAGGGCAAGTGGGGGATGAACAACAAAGGGCGTAGCGATCCGCCGCAATCTTCTCAAGCTAAAGGCAAAGAGACTATGTCTGTGGAGTTATCCGGAGATGTACAGTCGAAGACCAAGAAGAGCGGCTTCAACAATCAGGAGCCCAAGTTCCCTCAAAGCAGTACTCCTTCAAAGACGATCAGGTGGTCACGATATTCTATCTGCTCCACAAAGGGAACAAAATGAAACTGCCAGATGCTCGGCGTCCCAATGAGATAGGGCGCACAAACGACCCTAAATACTGCCTCTATCATAGGATGATCCACCATCCTACTGACAAGTGTTATGTCCTCAAGGACAGAATACAAGCCCTGATCGATGCCGGGGTTCTGACATTGAAGACGGAGCAGAAGAAAGTCACTGCCAATATGGTGACTCTTGAGTTCGGCAGAGCTCCGAAGGTCACAGTTCTTGACGGGACTTATTCAGTCCCTGCTCCGCAGTTGGAAGTCAAGCACCCTCCAGCTACAGCTCAAGATAATAAGGGTCTTGTTCCCTTAACATTGGAGACAGGAGAAGTCATGTGGATACATCTAGACCTCGTTCAAGACGTACAGCTGGATCCAAAGCAGCCCAACTCAAAGGGCAAATCTTGTAATGTCATCTCCATCCTGCCAGATGATGGCAATCTTACATCGGCTTCCCTCAGTGATTTAGAAGGGGAAAAGCTTGCTTGCAGGCGCAAGCCGATACGCCTCAACAGACGGGCACCCGATCCGAAAAATCATACTTGAGGCAGTATGAAAAGTCTACTGACGAGACACAACAGCAAACGACGTCAGTACAAGTACCAGCATCCACTCCAATCCCAGCAAAGGGAAAAGAGAGGCCTAAGGAGGTACGATTCAACCACGTGTTGAAGAAAACACCAGGCCAAGGGTTTGATACGCCCTTTCGGTTTGACATATTGGCTCAGCTGGCCAATATCCCAGCTCGTATCACTATACACGAGCTCCTTAGCCTCTCGAAAGAAACAAGAGAAGCACTCAGGGAGGCGCTAGCCAATTCAGAATCCTTTCTGACATGCATGCCTGAGGTCCCTAACAACAACGTTCAGTCTCCTTGCCCAGAATGTCATCATACACAATCCAAGGTACCTGCTATAACATTCACGGCGGAAGATATGCTTCTCAAAGACAACAAGCACGATCGACCTCTGTACTACACCGGATATATCGGTTCAACGTGCATTGAAAGAATACAAGTCGATCCGGGGTCCGCACTCAGCATCATCCCCAAAAGGCTTCTCTACTTCCTCGGCATACTGCTGTACAGGTTGTCCGCAACCACTACTACAATATACGGTTTCAACGCCGGGAGCAGTCACCCACTTGGAAAATTTCGACTCCGTTGCAGAATCGGGAGCCTGAAGTCAGAAGTGACATGCTATGTCATTGACGCTGACACATCATATAACCTGCTGCTGGGACGGCCATGGATCCATGCCAACTGGATCGTCCCTTCCACCCTCCATCAATGCTTCAAATATGTTGAAGATGATGTGACAGTACGAACTGTCTTTGCTGAAAAGCAACCATTTAAAGGGGTGGAGAACTACTTCACTGACGCTCTCCTGTATCAAGAGGCTGGTGGAGCACTCAAAGAATCGTTGCCGGACAATGATGAAAGTGGTAATGAGGTGGATTCAGAATCCAAAGCAGGCATGCCAGCCATTCTGATTGGCGAACCAATTATAGCATGTCTCAATAATCCCCTATGTAATACTCCTTCAGAGGATGAAGGTGAATGGGTAATTAATGATAATATTTCTTTTAATTATCCTGCGACTGTTGGGCTATTTGAATCCATTACGGATAGCTCCCTACACATGCCTTTACATAAGCCAAGTGCATCCAGTACACCCATGGAATCCCAAGAAGGAGCCGTCTTGATGATTCCGCCATCCAAAGAAGGTCAGTTACCAATAATCTTCGGTAGAACCCAACCACGGGGACCCACGGTCGCAAATTCAAGTTCAGATTCAGACACTCCACAATTCTTTCATTACGCGCGGCCATCGCGCCGTATTATGAAGAAAATGGGATACGACTTGAAGCATGGAGCAGGCCTGAATTTCGGAAAAGGAAGGCGCGGTTTGATGCGGAACTTCGTGCCTAAAGGGAAGCCTGCAAATTACTATGATAGTACACGCAGGGGGCTAGGGTATGTTACACCCACATCGTCAGCAACGGTTCAAGCTAAAGACGATGGATCAGTTCCATCACATTCAGCCTCATCCTCCGAGTGGGATTCAGATGTCAATATAGGAGGAATGTTTGAAAACCTCACTGTCAATATGACCTCAAGCAGTCAATTGGAGCCCGCAGAAGCCACTGATGAGGAACCATGGGCCCGACAATTAGACCTTCAATGGGAAAAGCGATTCGAACTGCGCGAGCCACCCACTGAAGACAAGGTGATGCAGGTCAACTTGGGTAGTCAAGACCACCCTAAGCCCATCTTTATAAGTGAAAGCCTATCACTTACAGAAAGGGAAGAATTGATAATACTCTAAGAGAGTATATAGACGTCTTCGCATGGAGCTATGAAGACATGCCTGGACTTGATCCGCAGGTCGCTATGCACCGTCTAAACATCAAGCCCGACATTAAGCCAGTCAAGCAGCAATAACGTCGGTTTCGCCCGAACATTATGGAAGCTATTGAAGCCGAAGTCCATAAACTCATTGCATGTGGCTTCATCCGGGAGGAACAACATCCAGATTGGGTAGCCAACATCGTCCCCGTCCTCAAAAAGAACGGGAAATTACGGATCTGCATCGACTACCGTGATCTCAATACGGCCTGTCCCAAAGACGAATTCCCATTGCCCATCACCGACGTCATGATCGACAACACATGCGGGTTCAAAAGGATGTCTTTCATGGACGGCTTTTCAGGATACAACCAGATTAAGATGTATCCCGACGACGAGAAGCATACTTCGTTCCGAACACCATTGGGGGTATACTGCTACACTGTAATGCCCTTCGGACTGAAGAACGCTGGAGCAACCTATCAGCGGGCAATGAGTATAATCTTCCGCGATCATCTCCGAAAAACGGTGGAGTGCTATGTCGACGACATTGCCGTCAAAAGCCGCAACAAGAATGAACATCTTCGCGACCTGAGAACGATGTAATGCGGGCTCATCAACTGAAAATGAACCCGATAAAATCCTTCTTGGGAGTGTCAAGTGGCAAGTTACTTGGGTTCATTGTCACATCAAAAGGGATTCATCTAGACCCAGACAAAATCAAGGCCATTCAGAGCATGCATCCACCGAGGAATCTCAAAGAGCTTAGAGGCTTGCAAGGCAGGCTGGCTTATATCAGAAGATTCATTGCAAATCTCTCGGGCCGCTGTCAGCCGTTCACACGACTCATGAAAAAGGGTGCTTTCTTCGTATGGGATCAAGCTTGTCAGGAAGCTTATGAAGACATCAAGAGGTACCTCACTAAACCTCCAGTCTTGGTGGCCCCTACGTCAGGGAAACCATTTTTGCTTTATGTAAAAGCTCTGGACTACTCCCTCGGTGCCCTCCTCGCTCAAAAGGACAACAATGGCCACGAGCAGGCCATTTATTATCTGAGCAGAACTCTCATAGGAGCGGAATCTCGCTACAGCCCTATCGAGAAAGAGTGTTTAGCTCTCGTCTTCGCTGTTCAGAAGACACGACATTATTTGGTCGGCCAGACCATACATGTCATCTCCAGAGTAAACCCATTGCGTCTTCTTATGACGAAGCCAGGATCATTGAATTCAAGATTGGCTAAGTGGGCACTTTTATTGTCTCAATACGACATGATCTTCACCCCTCAGAAGGCGGTTAAAGGCCAGGCTCTTGCAGAGTTCTTGGCTGCTCATCCAGTTCCGGAACATTCAAAGCTTCACGACGACATCCCTGATGAGGTCTTCGAGTCTAATGCAACCTCAGAAGAGGAAGTATGGCAGATGTTCTTTGATGGAGCATCGCGAATGGGCCCTAAAGGCAAGATTATTGCCGGAGTGGGGGTTGTGTTTATCTCCCCGTAGAACCATGTTCTTCTCAGAGCATTTTCTCTGACAGAATCGTGCCCCAACAATGTAGCAGAATATAATGCTCTGCTCATTGGTCTTCAGCTCGCTCATGGAATGGGGGTACGCTACCTTGAAGCCTATGGCGATGCAAAACTGATCATCAATCAGGTTAAAGGCGAATATGAAGTCCGCCATGAGGACTTGGTGCCTTATTACCATACAGCCATCGAATTGGCTAACCTATTTGAAGGCTTCTATATCGGGCATGTGTCTCGATCTCAAAATACCAAGGCGGACGCTCTTGCTGCATTAGCAACAACACCAGCCGTGCCAGCCGACACCGAGTATCACCTCACAGTCGCAACTCGACATCTTGTATGCTCCAAGCACATGCTAAGAACTCGAGAAGTTTATGATGTCTCCACGAATCTTGAACCAAAAGACTGGCGCTTTCCTCTCATTGACTATGCTTTGCACGGTCTGCTTCCAGACGATCCTAAAGAAGCGGCGTCTGTCAGACGAAGGTCTCTCCGTTTCTACTACGATCCGACTTTGAAGACACTTTACCGTCGTTCATATGACGGTCTCCTCCTCCGTTGCCTTTCCAATTCAGAGGCACAGAAAGCGCTCCAAGAAGCGCACGACGACATTTGCGGAGCTCATCAGCCGGGTCCAAAGCTCAAAGACAGGTTGCATAGGCTTGGATATTATTGGCCAACTATGATAGCCGATACCATCTAATATGCACGAAGGTGTAAAGCATGCCAAGTCCATGCGGACTTCATACACCAGCCTTCAGAGCTGCTCCACCCGACTATTGCTTCATGGCCATTTGAAGCATGGGGAATCGACGTTGTAGGGCCAATCAGTCCCTCTTCGACGAAAGGTCACCGTTCATCCTTGCAATAACCGACTACTTTTCAAAGTGGGCAGAGGCTATACCACTGGTTGAAGTTAAAACCTCTAATGTGGTTAATTTCATCAAGCACCATGTCATCCATCGATTTGGTGTCCCTAGGCGGATCATCCACGACAACGGTCCCCAATTCATAAGCCAAGTATTCTATCGGTTCTGCGATAAATACCGAATTCAGAATGTGGCTTCAACTGCCTATAATCCCGCCGCTAACAGCTTGGCGGAAGCATTCAACAAAACGATCATCAAGTTACTCAAGAAATTTGTCTCCTCGAACAAGCGAGATTGGGACGAAAAGCTTGGTGAATGTCTTTGGGCCTACCGAACCACGGTTCGGACACCGACAGGCAATACGCCTTTTTTCCTGGTATATGGGTGCGAAGCAGTCATCCCATTGGAAATCCAGATGCCGTCATTGCGAGTCGCTCTGACCACCAAGTGCACATCAGAAGACAATGATCGATTGCGTCTTCAAGAGCTCGAAGCCTTAGATGAGAAGCGGCTACAAGCTCAGCAGCATATCGAGCTATATCAAGCTCGAATCTCAAAAGCCTTCAATAAGAAGGTTAAACAGAGGGTCTTCCAGAAAGGAGACCTGGTTTTAGCCGTCAGACGACCGATGATTATGACGCACAAGACCAAAGGCAAATTTCAGCCTAAATGGGAAGGACCGTTTGTAATAGAAACAGTCTATTCAAACGGAGCATACCGCCTCATGACTTTAGATGGCTACCTACTCATGATGCCGATCAATGGCAAATTCTTAAAGAAGTATTATCCTTAATCAAGGATCCTTCTCATGATCAAGTTAACACTACACCTCTGATCAAGAACTCCGTGTCCAAAGTACACACAAAGAGAGCCTTTCTCTTCCTCCAAGTGAGATCACGCAACCATAAACCAGTAGGAACCTGGCCGTACACTGGTTGTCTTAAAGGAGAGTCAGGGTTACACATACGTTAACCAGACGATCCCAAATCCTTAACGATTAAGGACAGAGGAAAATGTCAGCTTTTAAGCCCAACATAAGTCCTCAACAACTCATCATGCTGAGGGAAATAGCATGGCTAGCCCAATTCAAACGGTAGTTGGTAAAAGCATATCAAACCCGTTGACGGCTAGGGATTTGCTAAAAATCCTAAGGGATCAGTTCCCGCTTGATTCCCTCGTTTCTCCCCGTGAGAGCGAGACCTCCAAAGTCACTTACCAATTCTCATCCATAGAATGGTAAGTCCTCATATACATTTCGCTGTTACGTTAACATTAAACCTATGACGGCAATACCCTCGTTTCTCCCCGTGAGAACGAGACCTCCAAAATCACTTACCAATTCTCATCCACAGAATGGTAAGACTGCATATACATTTCGTTGTTACGTTAACATTAAACCTATGACAGCAATTCCCTCGTTTCTCCCCGTGAGAACGAGACCTCCAAAATCACTTACCAATTCTCATCCACAGAATGGTAAGACCACATATACATTTCGCTGTTACGTTAACATTAAACCTATGACAGCAATTCCCTCGTTTCTCCCAGTGAGAACGAGACCTCCAAAATCACTTACCAATTCTCATCCACAGAATGGTAAGACCACATATACACCTCGCTGTTACGTTAACATTAAACCTATGACAGCAATTCCCTCGTTTCTCCCCGAGAAAACGAGGCCTTTTCCCAAATTCCATTACAACCTTGAGCTTGGTGGCGTCTCAAACGGTTATGTCATTGCGACCTCTGAACCAGCAGACAGCTAAGTCTCAACCTTGAGCCCTGTTGACATTTACAAAAGACAGGTCTCGATGCTTATTGACATTTACAAAAGATAAGTATCACCAACCTTGAGCTTGGTGGCGTCTCAAACGGTTATGTCATTGCGACCTCTGAACCAGCAGACAGCTAAGTCTCAACCCTGAGCCCTGTTGACATTTACAAAAGACAGGTCTCGATACTCGTTGACATTTATAAAAGACGAGTATCACCAATTTTTGAAGCTTGGTGGCGTCTCAATCGGTTATGTCATTGCGACCTCTGAACCAGGAGACAGCTAAGTCTCAACCCTGAGCCCTGTTGACATTTACAAAAGACAGGTCTCGATGCTTATTGACATTTACAAAAGATAAGTATCACCAACCTTGAGCTTGGTGGCGTCTCAAACAGTTATGTCATTGCGACCTCTGAACCAGCAGACAGCTAAGTCTCAACCTTGAGCCCTGTTGACATTTACAAAAGACAGGTCTCGATACTCGTTGACATTTACAAAAGACGAGTATCACCAATTTTTGAAGCTTGGTGGCGTCTCAATCGGTTATGTCATTGCGACCTCTGAACCAGCAGACAGCTAAGTCTCAACCCTGAGCCCTGTTGACATTTACAAAAGACAGGTCTCGATACTTGTTGACATTTACAGAAGACAAGTATCACCTTCTCTGAAGCTTGGTGGCTTCTCAACTAGTTATGTCATCACGACCTCTGAACTGGCAGATAGCCAAGTTTCACCAACCTTGAGCTTGGTGGCGTCTCAAACGGTTATGTCATTGCGACCTCTGAACCAGCAGACAGCTAAGTCTCAACCTTGAGCCCTGTTGACATTTACAAAAGACAGGTCTCGATACTCGTTGACATTTACAAAAGACGAGTATCACCAACTTTGAAGCTTGGTGGCTCCTCAACCAGTTATGTCATTACGACCTCTGAACTGACAGATTACCAAGTCTCAGCATTCAATCCAACAAAGGACTATTCTCTCAAATGGCACCAATACAATTTGGAACCGACAATTCAGAAAGCGGAGCAATTTGAAGATTCAACAGGGAGTCAAAACAAAAAATGATTATTTTCATTGATTCCAAAAAGGAGGGATACATGGAAGCATATGTATTACGACCTACAGTCGTACATTGTAGGATCTGATCCGCTCTCCAAGGTAAGCCAGCCTCGTCCTCCTGTCATCAGCAGCCTGGGCAAGCGCCTGCGACTTCAACTCAGCCTCATCAAAATCCATTTCCTGGGCCAAATGAGCTTCGACCTCCACCAAAGTTGCCCTCTGTGACAATCCCTGCTGCGAGAGTTCGTCACTTTGAGCCTTGAGCTGCTCAAGCCGCACAGTTTCTTCAAGACGCACCAGTTTAGCCTTGGATAAAATAAGATTTGCTTTTCTGATCATTTCCTCGGCCTTCCCAATCTTGTCTTCAGCGTCAAGAAGAGCACTGGTGGAGGCGTCAATCGCACTTCCGACCTCGGCCTGCCTTGTTTCCAAGGATTTCAAGTCAGAAGAGATAGCCTTAGCAGCCTCTTGAGCGGCGAGCCGGGCCTCGTGCTTTTGAGCGACAAGATGCGCGAACCGCTCATCAACTAAAGACTCCAGGTCCGAGCTACTGAGACGGCGCTATTCCTCTACATCCTTCTCAAATTCATCCACCAGGAGTTCCAAAGCAGTAGCCTGGTGATACCCCTCAAAATCCCGAATACTTTCAATACCACGGGAGAGGACCACCTTTAACTTTGAGAACGGCATATTTGAGCCCTTCAAAACCAGGTCGATAGTTCGCCCTAAGCCTTTATAAAAGCTATTGACGAGGTCACCTATGTAGTCGTTCTCAACCTCAGCCACTTCTGGTAAAGAGGTAACTTCAGAGAAATCCACCGGCCTGGTCGACACTGTCGTGGAAGGAGCAATGGGAACATCAATAGCAGGGCAGATTGTCAATGATCTCTCCGGAGTCTTCATGGAAATCAGCGCGCTAGCCACCACTGAGGTAGGGCTGGCAACCATCTCCTGAACAGCAGGCTCGACCACCAGAGTTGGGGAAGTAGGGCTTGTAATCACCCTCAGTTCCGCACTTGGCAAAATTGTCGGCGCCTCACTCGTTGATATAGTTGGGAGTGAGGACACCACAGGAACTGCTCCCCTTTCAACCTTTGACCCTTCGGCCGACTTGGGCCGATAAGAAGGCAGGTCGCCGTACAGCGCATCCAGCACAGCAGCATCCGCCGCGGTCGAAGCACTCATGTCACCCCTTGACCCTTCGGGGGGATCTTCCGGCTCTCTTAAAGCTGATGTACCTTGAGGCCGAATGCCTGTAACAAGACTACGATTAGTCGGGACGCTACATGCAAAAGAAGCCAAGAGGTTAGGACAATACCAAAGGATGATGTCGCCTCGAACATCTCGTCAGCCGCATCAGTCTCCAGGGGCTCCATCAGAAAATTTTTGCCAGAATCAGCACGAACAGCCAGCTCGCTTTCGCTTGCCGAGTATCCTGTGGACCACCCAATAGAGCTCGATGCCTCAGGACTTCCTTTAGAAGTCCCAGCGCCCGAAGGACCGATGTCGGCCACATCACCTCCGTACTCTTCCGGACGGGCAAAAGAACCAGCTTCAGTCCCATAAGTAAAAAGGGGATCATAATGTTCCCCTTGTTCTCCAGCTGTCTCAGCTCCTACAATCAAAAAGGATTGATAATAAGTCAATGGGAACACACAAAAAGCGTATTATATGGACAGGGTTAATCTTACCCAGACCCGGAGCGAATTCACCGCTAGTCGGCTCAGCAACCGATGGTTCAGCTGCTAATGGGACAGCAGGAGGAATCGCTGTAGAGGGATAACCCTCTACGACAATCGCAGGAGCTTGGCGGTGAGGCTTCTTCGCCAATGATTTCCTACGAGAGCTACCAGCCTCACCTCAGAACAAATCATCTCGGATAAGAGGCTGCCAATAGCCTTTGGGACACACATCAGCTGCCCCAAGTTGTTCCTTCTGCTTAAAAGTAAAGCTTCAACTGGGGAAGCATAAGGCAATTTTATGGTTCCTTCCATCAAGTCACAAGATTGGCGAACATAGCTCACCGCAATGCAAAATTGGAGCAAGTTAGCAGTTAAACACAAAAGATACTGCAAAAGCGCTAAAGCCGAATTCCTTGGGGCGAAGCAATCCGATTTCGATTAGAACAGAGGATAAGCCTCGCTTGCACAGCAGTGATGGGCTAGCTCAGCAAACGCCAAGTCCTAGCCTCGCCTATATGGCTAAGCCAGACTGATCCTATGGGACACAGTCTTAGCCTCACCTATATGGCAAGACTGGCTCAACCTTGAAGATACCAAGTCCCAAGTTCTGCCTGTGCAGTGGATTTAACATGCAATCTTTCTGTGATCAAGTCAGAATGATAGTTTCGCGGGGAAGCTATGCTGAAATCCTTCTCCGCAGATCTGTTAAATGGAGAATAAGGGAAGCTAATCCCTGAAGCAGCCGCTAAAGCTAAATTAAGGGAGATGAATTCCCTAAGATCGGTGAAGTCGTTGAATGATCAAGACTTACCAGTCCTTGGCTGGATAATAACCAGAGTGGGCATTCCCACTAATTCAGAGATCTGAGTATCTCTCTCAACCAAGAGAAGAAGGGAAGAGCAGATCACTTCTCTCTTCAGAGGACCTCAAGTGTCCTATTTATAGGCCCTATGGCCTGAGCGCTGCCACCTCAAGTGTGGAAGCACGAGCGTATTTAAGGCATTTACTGCGCCTTGAGAACAGGGACGGTTTCCCTTGAAACCGTGCAAAGGGAGAAACGTCTCCCTCATAAAGGCACTTATTGCGCCTTGAAGAAAGGGAATATCCTCCCTTGAAAACGTGCAAATCGGAGAATATCTCCCTCGATCAGCGCGAAGAAAGGAGTAATCCTCCTCGTAACTGGCCCACGGCAGTTGGCCTCAGGAAAGCGACAGATGTTCCAGAGCGAACTTATCTAGCTGCAAAGCCACCCAGACGCGAGTCTACATGATTCCTCGGCGAATCTACATCCCAAAGCAGGATTCAAAGTGAAGCTGAACTCAACCATCATGGCGACGTTCATACTCCACACTCCACCGATCAAAGCAGTTCAAAGTATTTTAAAGTCTGAGCCATTGCAGACTTTCGAAAACTTTGAAGGGGGTCTTGTTGACACTTAAAAAAGACAAGATTCTTATTGGTCCGAACAATGTCTAAACTTATTGACATTTACAAAAGACAAGCGACAGACAAGCTAAAGACCAGTTTTCACCCATCTCTGAGGGACAGAGAAGCAACTTGGACTCCACTGATCCAGCAAGCAGACAGTGAACCCGGATTGTTTCTAAATAGACCTCAGCAGGTCTAAGATGCTAGCACTTAGTGTACGCGTCGAAGGAAAGAAAAGGAAAGAAGTCTTTACTGTAAAATTTTCCTTGAATCAGATAAAAAAATTACAACAAAACTGCTTTTTCCTTCCAGTTACAAGGGAGGGAGGATGTTGAGTCTTGAATCCTCCCTTTGTTTAAGGCTGGGTTCTTCGTGTGGCGGTGGAGAGTGAATCTTGTTCTCTGTTGACCGGATGACCGTCGGGATCGTCAGGGAATCTTCTCTTTGGCTGGTAGAGGGAGTAGCACAGCTCTGTCTACCAAAACTCTCAAAGAGAAGGTAGGCAAAGAGCAGCTTGTACGCAGCAAGCTTGACGAGGAGTTGAGCTCTCTCCTGTCTCGGTCTGTCTCTCTCTGTGATCTTCTGATGCCAGATGCCTTTCTGATCGCCCTTGTCTCTATTCCCTCTCTTCTCTGATTGCCCGACCTCATAGCAAACGAGGCTATTTATAGAGGTCCTAGGGGGTGAACGTGCCCCCTAAAAATGCTCCACGATGAGGGGCCAACTTCCTCACTTCCCTGCTATGTGGGCGGTGACTGGCCCAATAACCAGGGCGGTTATAACCGAGGCGCGAGACGCGGGTGTCGAGCCCACGCGCCTTGATGTTGAGACGCGGGTGTCGAGCCCACGCGCCTTGATGTTGAGACGCGGGTGTCGAGCCCACGCGCCTTGATGCTGAGACGCGGGTGTCGAGCCCACGGGCCTTGATGCTGAGACGCGGGTGTCGAGCCCTCGCGCCTTGGTGCTGAGCCTTCGCGTCTAGAACTTGAAACTCTACTTTTTAATGGCTTGTCTTTTAGTGATTTTTAGACAGCCTACAGAACCCCCTCCAAAGTTTTCGATATTCCGCAGTTAAATGGGACGGATTTCGAAATACTTTGGATTTTAGCTGAATTCACCTCTATGACTGGACTGTTAATGCTCCGGGTTTGATCTTATCTGGAGTTGGTCTTCGTGAGTGTACTGTTGAACTCTTTGAGGCCACCAGAGTTGATCATGTTGAGTGTCTAGATACACAGTCTAAACATCCCCGATTGCTTTTAGTCTGTCATGGACGCGCTTTAAGCCAGGAGTGGACGATCGTCTGCTTGCAGAAGCAAGGACTGAACGCCAGTTCTTTTTGAAGAGCAGAGATAGTACTGCTTTACAGACGCGACTTTCATGGGGTGCATCTTTTGGAAATGAAAAAAACGCGACTGATCTTCCATAAAGCAGACGCGATGTTCAGCTGGGCTGGAAAGACGCGAACTTCTTAGAGAGACGCGACTTTTTGAATGCATTTATGGCGGTGATGACGGGGCATGTCCATCAAAGAGACGCGACCGTCGGGTGCGAATCCGTGCCATGTCATGATTGCACCGCCAGTTGGCCTGGGGAACCGACGGGATTTCACCTTTTGGCGCGCGGATTTCCCGGTTCATTAAATGATCTGTTCCACGTGTCAAGCGATGACTCGCTGCAGAGCCATGGTGCGCGATCTTCGCTATACATTAAAATTGATCTGTTCCACGCGTCAAGCGATGACTCGCTGCAGAACTAATCGAGCCATGCGCCGCGTATCTTCGCGAATCCTTGTGCCTATAAATGGCAGCAGTCAGAGAGATACCTCTTCTTCTCTGAGCGCATTTGTTTAGAGTTTTTAACAGGGGTACTGTCTTCATGGATGAAGACGACTCCGGGAAAGAAGATGACCCAGAGCTTTCATGCTTCTGTTTGGTCTCTTCAGGACAAAGTGTCTCTCTGATCACCTTCCATGTCCATATTCTGATGCAGAGAGTTAAACTCTTGACAGAGGCCTCTGCTGGTATGCCGTCCCGACTTGCCGTGATGTTTCTACTCCACCCAAGTTTGCACTTTGGCATCATCATCATCTGAATTTCCTCATGAAGTCTGCGTTGGTGCATTCCTTCTGGAATTTGCGCCGCCGACTTAAACTTCCCTGGACGCGAGTACAGAAGTCTTTGGCACTTGGCGCTGACTTTGCTCATGAAGCTCGCGTTTTAAGGCCACTGATTTAGATGAATTCCAACTCGGGCTGAAGGTTTCAGACCCGAATTTTGCAACCCCTGTTCCCTCGACAGGGAGATGGCAATTTTCAGCGTCTGAGTCCTTTCGCGCCTTGTGTTTTAGGCGCGGGCGCAAAATGAGACCGCGTTTGAATCCTGTGTGTGGCACAGTTTTGAGTCGCGTCTGCTTCTGTTGACGCAGTATTTTGACTCACTGCGCGGGCTCATTCCCGCGTCTGAAGTCTTCGACAATAGCCGCGTCTGTCACTTAGTTTTCTTTGTTGAAGTATACTAAGTTCCAGATTTTCTAACCCCCTTGTTTATTCCTTGTAGGTAGGCTTGATTGTCCTTTTTCAGGTTCGCTGGGCCCCTGGAAGAATATTCCGGTCGGCGAACTCGTTCGATGTTCATCTACAAGGGAATATATTATGGTCCTCGTCGTCTACAAGGGAATATATTATGTCCCTGACGAGGACTTAACCCTCGCCAAGGTCTCTTCAGATCCACTGCACCAATCATGCCTGCTGGTAAGGGATGGTCAGGGTAAGTATGGCGGCGAGGAGGTTACGGTGGATACAGTGGCAGATAGGATCCTCTTCCTCTCCCACTCCAGAAGTGACATCAAGGACACTCCATGTTCGTTGGATGGCCTTCTGGCGAAAGAGATGCTCATGAATGAAGGGTTGCATGGCTTTCTGCTGCCACCGGACCTCAAGAACACTATTGCTCTTAGCTTAGTCAGCTAGGGCTCTTCCGATGTTTACGCCATGCACCATAGTGCAACCGGCTCCAATTGTCGCCACAGTTTGGCACTTCTTCAGACATCGTGTACTTGGAATTAGATGCGGCTTCAAGGAGTGAGTACGGTCTCTGAGAGAGAGAGAGGGACTTCTTTGTACTCCTTAATTGTAACACTCAATCTTATTGTATAAGAGAGCATTTTGTATCACTTTCGTATGCCTGGATATAAATAAAAGTGACACTTTCCTTTTTGCCTCTTTCATTGTCTTGAACTTTTTGTCTTCAGTTAGACTCATAGAAGCAAAGAATCTTTGATTTTGTCAAATTATGATGATAATCTTAATAAGTCAAACTTTGTAGGGAAAGATCCTATTTCAGGAACTCTCACAATACTGTCAGAGGTGTAATATTAACTTGACAGAGATGAAATAATTTTTTGGTGGACCTGCCACTTTATAAGAGAAAGTGACAAGTAGAATTGGTACCCCCAGGGAGGGTGAACTTTTATCAAGTGTTTGGGATTAACTTGATTGAGCTCAGCTGGGGATTTGATGGAAACACTGTTGATGGTGTAGTATTAACCTAACAATATTTTTAGGTAGACTTGTTATTCTGTTGAAGAGAATAACAAGTGAGACTAGACTCGTGGGGAATCTAGGAAAGTTTGTTACCGTTAGAGGTGTGATATTAACTTAACGGGTTGAAAGTGATCTTGTCAGAAGTGTAATGTTAACTTGATAAGGATGTGAGTCAGAGGTGTGATATTAACTTAACTCAAAAGTGTCACTGTCATAGGTGTAATGTTTAACTTGACAGTGAGGGTAATGCTAGAGGTGTAATGTTGAACTTGGCATTGGTCATTTCGTCTCGTATAAGGAAGTCCGAGGGAAAGTCATGGCCATAGGTGTATTGTTTAACTTAGCAATGACTTGATGCTAGAGGTGTAATGTTAACTTAGCATCATCCATTTCAGCTTCGATATGGAAGTCTGAAGAAAAGTGACTGTCAGAGGTGTAATATTAAACCTGACAGAAACCTGATTACTGTTTAGAGGGGTGGTGTTAAACTTTAACAGTAATTTGTCAGAGGTGTAGTATTAACTTGACAAAGATTGACTCATGATAAGAGCTATTGGAGGACCTGTCATTCTATTGGTTAGAATTGACAAGTGAAAATTTGAAGTGCCAGAGGTATAGTGTTAACTTGGCAAATTTGAAAGTTTGATACTCCGTGTAGAGTTGACAAACAAAATTTGTACTCGACAAGGAATATTGAAAAGTTTCCATTACCAGAGGTATAGTGTTAACTTAGTAATGGTTGTATTTTGTAGACCTACCATTCTGTGGATGAGAATTGGTAAGGGGTTTTGGAGGAAAGAGTGGAGTCAAGTCCACTTAGGATTTTTAGCAAACCCTCAGCTATCAACGGATTTGAGGTGCCTTTACCAACTATCGTTTGAGTTGGGCTAGCCATGCTATTTCCCTCAGCATGATGAGTTGCCGAAGATTTATGTTGGGCTTAGAAGCCAACATTTTCCTCTATCCTTAGCCGTCGGGGGCGTCGGATGTTATAATGAAGAAATTCTTCTTACTTTGATCAGAGGTGTACATTTAACTTGATCAGCGGAAGAATACCATCTAAGAATAGTATTTCTTCAGGAACCTGCCATTGATCGACATCATGAGTGTATCGCCATTTGAGGTTATGAGGCGATATGACCCATTTGAGTAGACTGACTCTACTACAAATGGTCCTTCCCATTTGGGTTGAAATTTTCCTTTTGTCCTGTGCGTCATTACCATGGGTCTTCTGACGGCTAAAACAAGATCGCCTTTCTTGAAAGTTCGCATTTTAACTTTCTTGTTGAAGGCTCTGGTAATACGAGCTTGGTAGAGCTCGATTTGTTGTTGGGCCTGCAGACGTTTATCATCTAAGGCCTCCAGTTCCTGGAGTCGCTGTCGATGCTTCTCCTCTGTTGTCATCTCCGCTGTCAAGGCGACGCGTAGAGATGAAATTTGGATTTCTAGTGGGAGCACGGCTTCACACCCGTATACCAAAGAAAATGGCGTAGCTTTAGTCGGGGTTCGCACAGTTGTGCGGTAAGCCCATAAGCATTCACCCTACTTGTCGTCCCAGTCTCGTTGACTTTTCGAGACGAACTTCTTGAGAAGCTTGCCAATAGTCTTGTTGAAAGCTTCTGTGAGGCCATTAGCGGCAGGATAGTATGCCGTTGAGGACACACTCTAGATTCTGATCTTAGCGCAGAATCTCTGGAAAGCCTGGCTGATGAGCTGAGGTCCATTGTCATGGACGATTCGCCGAGGTACACCGAAACGGTAAATAACGTGATGTTTCACGAACTTGATCACGTTAGACGATTTTACCTCCTTCAAAGGGATGGCTTCGGCCCATTTAGAGAAGTAATCAGTTATTGCCAAAATAAACCGATGTCCTTTTGATGATGGTGGGCTGATAGGGCCAACCATATCCATCCCCCACATTTCAAATGGCCAAGTAGAAGCCGTAGAGTGAAGGTAGCCTGGTGCTTGATGGATGAAATCGCCATGTACTTGGCAAGCGTGGCATCTTTTAGCATAGGTGACGGCGTCGGCAACCATCTTGGGCCAATAGTAACCCAATCTTTGGAGTCGATGTGCCAGTTTTGGGCTAGGTTGATGGGCTCCACACATACCGTCGTGGGCTTCTCAATACCTCTTGGGCTTCTTTTGGTGAAAGGCACCGGAGTAAGATCCCGTCATGCGATCGACGATACAATGTTCGCGTAATCGCATTATAATAGAATTTGGGGCTTTCTTTCGAATGGCAGCCGCCTCTTTGGTGTCTTCAGGGAGAATGTCGTATAAGACGAAATCAATGTAGGGGAATCACCAGTCTTTAACTCTGGACCGGTTGACAATTCCAGTGCTTCTTTGCCTTGACAATCTCCCTTTGACTCCTGACAGCCCTCGAGAGCATTTCTCGGGCAATACAGGTCGTGGCTGTAGACGAATATCTTCTCCATTGCTCCGGCTGGAAGAGCTAAGGAGGCCGCGAGGGATGCGAGTGCATCCGCGTGCGCATTTTGCCTGCGCGGTACATGGTCGATGTAGAAGCTTGTAAATCCCTCAGCCATGCGGATAGTTGCGTTGTGGTAGGGTACTAGGTCCTCATGTCTGACTTCGTACTCCCCGCGAACTTGGCTGACGATGAGTTTAGAGTCGCCGTATGCCTCGAGATTTTTAACGCCAATCTCATCGGCGAATTGCATCCTAATCAAAAGAGCGTTGTACTCCGCCACGTTGTTGGAACAAGGCTCAGTTAATGAGACAGCTCGGGGAATCACATAATTTTGTGGGGATACGAGTACTACTCCTACCCCCGCTACTACGTGTCCCTTTGGGCCTGTTCTTGATGCACCGTCGAAGAAAAGTTGCCATACTTGACTTTCGAACGATGTCTGAGTCAGGCAGACTTCAGCAACTTCATCTGGGAGATCCTCGTAGACTTTGGCTGCCCTCGGATCTGGGTGCTCAGCTAGGAAATTCGCCACCGCTTGTCCCTTAATGGCCTTTTGTGGTAAAAAGTGCATCTCATATTGGGAGAGCAATATGGCCCATTTTGCCAGCCGGCCGTTTAATGATGAAGGTTTAGTCATAAGTAACCTCAGGGGGTTGACTTTTGATATGACGTTTATAGTTTGGCCTACCAGATAGTGTCGCATTTTCTGAATAGCGAACACTAATGCCAAACATTCCTTCTCGATCGGGTTATACCGATGTTCGGCTCCGATCATTGTTCTACTCAGATAATAGATTGCTTGCTCTCGTCCTTGGTCATCATGCTGAGCTAGTAGAGCCCTCAAAGAATGATCCATTGCCCGGACGTATACCAGGAAAGGCTTTCCGGATACCGGAGCTGCAAGGACTGGTGGTTGGGTGAGGTATTGCTGGATTTCCTCGAACGCTTGTTGGCAAGCGTCATCCCAAATGAATGAGACACCCTTCTTCATTAACTTAGCGAAGGGTTGGGATCTTCCGGAGAGGTTTGAGATAAACCTGCGGATGTACGCCAATCGTCCCTGCAATCCCCTGAGTTCTTTGAGATTTCTCGGGGGTTGCATCTCCTGGATAGCGCGAACCTTTTCCGGGTCCAAGTGAATTCCGGTGGATGTTACAACAAATCCTAAGAATTTGCCACTGGCCACTCCCAGGAAGGACTTTGTGGGATTCATCTTCAATTGATGAGCCTGCATGATGTCGAAGACTACCTTCAGCTCCGCTATGTGATCACCTTTAGTGCGGCTCTTTACCGCAATATCATCAACATTACATTCCACCGTTTTGCGTATTTGCTGATGGAAAATGGCGTTCATGGCCCTTTGATATGTTGCCCCTGCATTTTTCAGTCCGAAGGGCATGACGGTGTAGCAATATACCCCTAGAGGTGTCCTGAAGGAGGTATGCTTTTCGTCATCAGGATACATTTTGATTTGATTGTATCCTGAGAATCCGTCCATGAAGGACATTCGTTCGAATCCACAAGTATTGTCAATCATGACATCTGTGATCGGCAATGGGAATTCGTCCTTGGGGCAGGCCTCGTTTAGATCGCGGAAGTTGATGCAGATCCGGATCTTCCCGTTCTTCTTGGCGACGGGGACAATGTTGGCTACCCAGTCGGGATGTTGTTCTTCCCTGATGAAGCCAGAATCAATAAGTTTTCTGACTTCTGATTGAATTGCCTCCATTATTTCTGGGCGAAACCGTCGCTGCTGTTGTTTGACGTTTTGCGTCTGGATTGATGTTGAGGCAATGCATAGCCACTTGAGGATCGAGTCCTGGCATGTCCTCATAATTCCAGGCGAAGACGTCTATATACTCTTGTACAAGAGATATTAGATCCTTCTTCTCCGAAGGTGACAGGCCGTCACTTATGAAGATGGGCTTAGGGTTAGCCTCATCTCCTAGGTTGATCTGAACAACCTTGTCTTCTGTGGGTGGCTCGCGCTGTTCAAAGCGAGTGTCCCAAAGAGCGTTTAAATGTTTGATCCAAGGATCTGTATCAGATGGATCATTTCTTCATTTCCATCTTCCAGGTGGCTTGTCGAAACCATATTCACTGAAAGTTCCTTGAAGATGTTGCCGACACTGACATCTGACTCCCAAGATGATGTATCTGAAGAGTAATCGTTGCTCGACAATTCTTGAGAATCGGAGGCTGATGGGACCGGAGTTGATACATAGCCCAACCCCCGGCGCGTCCGATGATAATAATCAGGGGCCTTCCCTTTCGGCACAAAGGATCGAAGCAGCGTCCTCCTTCCTTTGCCGAAGTTCAACCCGGGTCTGTTGGTCAGGTCATACCCCATGCATCTCATCATTTTGAGTGCTTTTGGTTCATAATGACCGAACTGAGGGGATTCCTCCTCGCCTTCCGATTCTTCGCGGGGCGTTGGTTCAGACGAGATTCGCCCAAAAAGAATTGGTTTTTGGCCTTTCCGTCTTGCTGGAACCATAAATATAGATTCTTGCGCATTACCATTATCTTGGTATGTCTCGAAGGACGACTTCACTGGTACATGCAACGATGCCAAAGCATCTATTGCCGACCAGGGGTCATCGTCTACTTCGGTGCTAGTGTCTGATGGTACTGAATCAGAAGCAAACACAGAAAAATACGCAAAATCTAAATCTTCATTAATATACCAACCGCCTACATCGTCGGTGGTATTATCAACATCGAGCTTATTAGTGCTCTTTATAAGTGGTTCTAACTCCCACAGGCACTCTTCTTTCTCGGGCTCGGTGTCAGCTTCGTTACCAGAGTCTGGCTCCTCTGGTCACAAGACTTCATCCGCCTCCACCGGATCTTGGTACAGCAAAGAGTCGATGAAATAATTCTCGACCCCTTTGAACGGATACTTTTCGGCGATCAACGTCTGTACCTTTCCACTCCCGTCAATGTATTTCATGACTTGGTGGAGAGTGGAGGGAACGATGGAGTTGCGGTGAATCCACGGTCGTCCCAGCAATAGATTGTAGGAAGTGTCGGCGTCGATGACGTAGCATGTCACTTCCGACTTGAGGCTTCCAATCTGGCATTTGAGCTTGATTTTCCCCATCGGACGGGTCTGGTTGGCATTGAACCCATAGATAGTTGTCTGAGTAGGGCTCAAGCGATGAGTAGGAATGCCCAGATGCTGCATGACCCGGCGAGGCATGATGCTCAATGCAGACCCTGGATCTACCTGAATGCGGTTCACCTCAGACGATCCGATATACCCTGTGAAATACAGGGGTCGATCATGCTTCCCTTTAACCTGCATGTCATCTGCTGTGAAGGTAATGCAGGGAGCGTTTGGGGAGGTGTGGAGGCAATCCTCTACATCTTCCTCCTTCGGCACCTGGGTCATGAAGACCTCGGCATTTGCCAGAGCTTCTTGTAGAGCTTCTCTGGTCGACTTTGACAGCCTAAGAAGCTCATACAAGGTAATTCGTGCCGGGATGTTGGCCAATTGAGCCAGGACATCAAAGCGGTAAGGCGCCGTAGATCCTTCCGCAATGCCCTTTTGAAGGGCTCGAGAAAATCGAGTCTCCTTCTGTTTCTCCACGGGTTGTTCTATGGAGGGCTTGGTTGGCTCTGCAGCTGGTTGTGGAAGGGTTGCCGCCGTTTCGCCATACTGCTTCAAGTAGGGCTGTCCTGAGCGGGTTCCCGCCATCAATTAGTTGGGCTCTGCGGCCAAAACTATTATTTCTTCCTCTGAGTCGGTTAACGAGGGAACATTAGTCTCGGCTTCTCGAGAAGAGGCACCCACCACATTGCAGGATGAGGCTTTTGCCTTGCCTTTGGATTTCCTGTTGGTCACAGTAGTCCATTGCTGTTCATTGACAAGGTCAGGGTGGACCCACATGATTTCCCCTTGAGGTGTAGGGACGGGTACCAGGCCTTTCTCTTGCTGCTGGTGAGGGTCTGTGTTGACCACTCTCAGCTCTCCTCTTGGAACAGGGACCACCCCCGCAGGCGTTGGGGGTTGTCTTCTAAACTGGAGAACTGGCGTCACATTAGCCGTCACCTTCTTCTGCTCTGATCGGAGCTTTAACACCTCCGCGTCAATCAGAGCTTGAAGGATGTCCTTGAAGACGTAGCAGCTCTTAGTAGGGTGCCCCAACATCCTGTGGTACAAGCAATAGGTGGGATTGTCGGTCTTGCCGACTTCCTCGGGGCGCCTAGCTTCAGGGAGCTTCAGTCGGTTGCTCTTGTTGAGTAGTTTAAAGAGCGAATAGACATGTTCCTCCTTGAAGGAATATTGCTTGTTGGCGCGTGGCTGGCTTGAAGAGCCACTCGCCTTGCCTGATTGAGGTTTGGCGGGAGATTTGGTCTCCGTTGCCAAATTATCTTTCCGCTTTGTTTGGAGAGATGTGTCTGGCGCACGCCTTGTCGACCTTTCTGGCCTAGGCTTACCTTCCTCCGCTCTGACGCGGGCGACAATCTCCTCAGCCTGTTCACCTTGTTGGACTAATTGCTTCCAGGTGCGGCTTTCAGCAACTCCTATTTGAGCAAGGAGTGAGGTTTGGAGATTGTGGCGGCATGTTTCCACCAGGGTGGCCTGGGTCATACCGCTTGGACACCGGAGTGCCATGTTCCGAAACCTTTCCACGAAAGATTTGACGGACTCCCCTTTTCGCTGTTTGGTAGCCAAAAGAGTGGGCATCATGACTTCGGAGTCATCCTCGAAGAAGCGTTTTAAGAACAGCTTCTCCAAATCGCTCCAGTTCTTGATAGAACCTTCTGGGAGCTTCATAAACCATTCAAAGGCCAACCCTTTCAGGGTGCCGATGAACAGGCGCGCCAGGATGGCGTCATTATCTACTACATTCCCGGTTTGGGATTTGAAGTAGTAGATGTGTTGGTTGGGTGACCCCTTCCCATCAAAGGCTTGGAGAGTTGGAGCTTTAAACTTGGGCGGGTACGGAACCAAATCCCATTCAGCCGGGTAGGGCCGGACCACTCCTACTTCTTGGAGGTCTTTGCGATTGGTAAGGGCCTCGAGGCATCGCTCCAGTTGACTCATTCTTTTAGCATGAGCCTTCCCCGGATCTTGGTCGCCCTTTACTTGCGACGAGGACTTGGACGAGCCGGAAGTAGATCGCCGCGTCTCCTCAGAAGGTTCGGAAGATGAGCTTTCTCCCTTTCTCCCTTTGCCCTTTGATTTTTTAGGAGGAGACCTCCTCCTGTCTTCGAGCAGCTGTGCAATCGCCTGCTTGAGGGAGTTAATAGATTCCTACTGAGAAAGAATCATATCCATTTGTGCCTTCTAGATCTGTTCTAAACGTTTAGCCGTCTCCTCAGGAGTGCCTGTCATGTAGGCAGAGGTCTCCTTCTCGACGGAAGAGTTCGAAGCCCTTGATTCCGCTACGGCGGAGTGAGAATCATTCATTTTAATGCCATGGGCTAAGGCATTATAGTCAATTGGGGGAATGGCCCCAGTCCGGGTGCGAGTGTGTCGGTACACTCCTTCCGGTTCAGAGTCAGACTCGTCAGAGCTGACTGCAGGTTGTTTTCCCTTGCTCCTGCTTGTCATATTCGCAGTGAGCTCCAAGTACTCAACGTCAGAGAAGGTTCTCCTTCTGTGGGAGCGCCTTCTTTTGGCTGACGGGGGAATCAGGGTCAGCTGTCTGACTAAAGACTGCTTGTGCACGCCTGATCCGCAACGACACTCAGAGAGCATATGGATGAGCCGTTGGCAGCAACACGACGAAGTGGCCTGATTGGCACTTCTTTTCTTCGTCAAATAATCTCTCAGGTCCATGGGAGGGGGATTGAAAAGATTAGCCTCGCAACGTCGAAGACGGGAGGCATCCATGTGCCGTACAGCCTGGACGCAGACTTCAGGGACGCGGTTCTCGCACCGCAGCTGTTCAGCGCGCGTCTGGCGTCTCTGTCGCGTTGCTGCTTGGTGTGTCGGGGCAGAGACACTTGAGAGGGAGTGGGCTGCTGGGCCCCACGTCTATAGGCGCGTGCCTCTTGTGCTTGACAAGGCGCAGAGGCTTCACCTTGGCGTTTGGTGAGTTGGTCCTCAGAGGACCTAACTGAAGGAATCTCGCGTTTGGGCCGCCAAACGCGGACTTCACGGGGCGCGAGCAAGGCCCCAGTTTGTATGCTGCGTCCAGCCTCAGTCAGACAACCAGAGGTTCCAACTTGCAGCTGGCGCGCACGTCTCCTCTGTCGACGCTCAGCGTTCCGGTTGCGTCGCGGAGGTGGAGAGAGACCAACAACATCCTGATGCTGAACATCAGAGATTTTAACCACGCGGGTCTCCTGAGAGACGCTGACGCGGGTGTTCTGTGCGACGCGGTTAGTCGCAAAGGCAGTTGTGCCTGGGGCCACGCGGGCCTTCTGAGAGGCGTTGGCGCGTGCACCTTGCTTGGCACAGTTCGCAGCAGGGGCGCCCGAGAGAGCCACAGATCGGGCTTCGGGGCCATTCCCCGTCGAGACCCGGCGGCAGACGCGGGTCTTTGGGCTCTTGGAGCCGGAAGAGAGAAACTCTTCGTACTTCGCCTGGTCGAACTCGACAATGAGCGATTCGACCATCTTCCCCTTACGGAGGACGTCATCCTGCGCCACGATTTGCTCATCAGTGACAAATGTAGTCCCCAGCGGAGTTGCCATCACTTATACGCGCCGAAGGAAAGAAAAGGAAAGAAGTCTTTACTGTAAAATTTTCCTTGAATCAGATAAAAAAATTACAACAAAACTGCTTTTTCCTTCCAGTTACAAGGGAGGGAGGATGTTGAGTCTTGAATCCTCCCTTTGTTTAAGGCTGGGTTCTTCGTGTGGCGGTGGAGAGTGAATCTTGTTCTCCGTTGACCGGATGACCATCGGGATCGTCAGGGAATCTTCTCTTTGGCTGGTAGAGGGAGTAGCACAGCTCTGTCTACCAAAACTCTCAAAGAGAAGGTAGGCAAAGAGCAGCTTGTACACAGCAAGCTTGACGAGGAGTTGAGCTCTCTCCTGTCTCGGTCTGTCTCTCTCTGTGATCTTCTGATGCCAGATGCCTTTCTGATCGCCCTTGTCTCTATTCCTCTCTTCTCTGATTGCCCGACCTCATAGCAAACTAGGCTATTTATAGAGGTCCTAGGGGGTGAACGTGCCCCCTAAAAATGCTCCACGATGAGGGGCCAACTTCCCCACTTCCCCGCTATGTGGGCGGTGACTGGCCCAATAACCAGGGCGGTTATAACCGAGGCGCGAGACGCGGGTGTCGAGCCCACGCGCCTTGATGTTGAGACGCGAGTGTCGAGCCCACGCGCCTTGATGTTGAGACGCGGGTGTCGAGCCCACGCGCCTTGATGCTGAGACGCGGGTGTCGAGCCCACGCGCCTTGATGCTGAGACGCGGGTGTCGAGCCCACGCGCCTTGGTGCTGAGCCTTCGCGTCTAGAACTTGAAACTCTGCTTTTTAATGGCTTGTCTTTTAGTGATTTTTAGACAGCCTACACTTAGCATTACATGAGCCCAAAGGGATAGCCTCGCTCGAGAGGCTAAAATCATCCAACTTCGCCTTGACGCCATCCAAAGCCTCGCCAAGAAGCTAACTCGCAACTTCGCCACAAAGGACTTCCAGCTCCACCGAAAAGCTTCTTTTCGGACTTCGCCAGAAACTGCCTCTAGCTCCGCTACAAGCTCAATGCGGGCAGCTCCGCTGTTGGTCTGCTATGGTCAACCTTTGACCAATCAAATCTCCAGATGAGATCGGATCCAATCAGATCAAATCCAATCAATATCAAATCAGAGATCAAATTTGGCAGTTGATTGCCACAATCTCTTGACTCTTTTAAAATGAGTAAGAAGATCAGGGGAATCCTCCAACGATATGGAAAGGATCAAGAAGGTCAACCGACCTGCCAATTCTAGCTTCGTAGAAGCTGATCCTAGCCTCGCAAGGCTACTTTCCAGATTTTAAACAGATTCGATTCAATCTGTTTCTATATTTTCAAGGGACGATTATACCCTTGCTCTCCCTATAAATAGCCCATCAGGGGTACAAGGAGGGAGGATCAATCGATCGATCGGGAGAAAAAGAGGACTCCACAAGCAGAGGCTTCTTCATAAGCACCGTGCGCTCTCGAATTCAGAGACCTTTTAGAGAATTGCTTTCTCTATTCAGGGTGTTGATACCCTAACATCGTTCTTCCTCTCAAGGAATCTCCGGAACCAGGCGAGAAGGAATTCCTAATTGAAGGCGATTTTGAGAAGCAGCAAGAGGGTTCTACCAACCCTCTGTTCTCTGATTCCCCGAACCAGGCGAGAAGGGAATCTCATCGCTCGCATCGTCAAAGGGACAAAGTGGTCGCGCGCTGAACAGACTCCTATCGACACACTTCTCCAGAATCTCTGAGGAGATCTACTTGTAATCTTTTTAAGAATACTTGAATTTAGCTCCTCAAACTCTTTTTTGTAAGTTTTCCCCCTTGCAAACATAATGGAAAACAATGATGTGTTCATATTTTAAAATATTTTAAAGGCATATCCTAATAACATAAGGTGGGGACTGGAAATCACCTAGAGGGGGGTGAACAGATGATAATGATAATCTAACGCGGAATGTAATAATCTAATCTAACGCGGAATGTAATAATTTTAAACAAACAATCAAAATGGTCAACTCAAAGTAAGAAGTGATCTTTGTGGTCACCAAGAGCTTGTAAAATTTCAGTGGCTTAGTGCTACCTCTTGTGTAGAGAATTGACGATTGGAGTTGTGTACTCTGAATCTTGTGTAGACCATGTAATTGTGATACTTTTGTGGTGATCCTTGATGGATAGTGAAAATCTTTTACGTTGTGAAGTCAAGGACGTAGTGCAAGTTGCTCGAACATTGAAACAAACATCTTGTGTTTGTGATTGCCTTGCTCTCACTATTGCTTCTACTTTTATTGCTCTATTTGTGCTTATACTTGCTCTTTACATTCTTCCAATCATATTGTGTTTGTGTTACTATATTCCTCTATATCTATTGCTTGTTGGATTATCACATTTTCCTCATATAAATAAGAGGGCAATTGTGCATTTCAACTCTTATCTAGAGGAATTAAGAAGAGAAGTTTTAGAGCTCTTAATTGAGAATCAGTTTTCTAGAGTTTAAGTAGAGAATGAAAGCTCAAGAAGCTTATGTGAGAGAAAATTCAATCGAAAAATTGAACTTGAGAGCTGAAAACTTGCTGAGATTGATTTGAAATTGAGAGCTCTTGAAACTTGAAACTTAAAATAAAACTTGATTTTTCTTTATAAACTTTAATTTAAAAACATGTATCAAAACTTATTAAAAACTTCCTCTACAATGACTCATATAAATAGGCAATAGGTAAATATCATTAAAGAGCTAAATAAGTCATTAAAACACTGATAAAGTCCTAATAAAGAGTGAAATATACCCATTTGGAAATACAACAAAATAGTTTGAAGAAAAAAAACTCGTTTGTTTAAAATATAGCCTAAATGACATAATAGGTTTGTCGACAATCCTTTTGGGTTATCGACAGCTCAATGAGCATTGGCCACATGGAGCTCACCTGTCGACAACTGACTAATACAACACTGTATTAACTTTCGACAGATCAAGAGAGCTATCGACACAGAAAACTTGAACTTTCTTTAAAGTCCTGTCGATAGCTCTGCACCAGGCCCGTCGATAACTTTTGTTATAAAGACTGCCGACAGCTTTGTTTAGCTATCTACAATGGGAGTCAAAAACTTAAGATTTTTGAAACCTTTTTAAAAAAAAACTTTTTGTATAATTATAGTAAAGAATATCTTGTGCAAGTGTGTGAATCTTGATCAATCAAGTCAACATCAAAAACTTAAACATTCTAAGTTCTTACAAATGGTTACACTCTCTTCAAGTCTTCTTCAAGAGGGATTCTCCAAAATTCATGCTTTGAACCCTTCTTGAATCAACTTGATCACTTCCAGACTTTCCTTTTGAGGAAGAAGGTCCACAATCCTTTCTCTTGAACATATAAACTTGTAATATTTGAACTTGGTTGTTACCTCATAACTACATGAGTTTTTAGTCATCAAAACAAAATTGAAGATTATACCCTTGGGCCAACAATCTCCCCTTTTTTGATGATAACAAAACACATGAGTTAAAAACAACTGAAATGAAGAGCTTGGAAAGCTCCCCCTGAACTTATGCTTATATATCAAGTTCAATCATATTTGACTAAAAGATATAATATTAATAAGTAGTTTATATGCATATAAATATGAAATTGGCAATATAACATTATACATAAATGAACCTACCTCCTTCCATACCTCCAACCACCACTATAAGTATGAAATAAAGAATAAGATACCAATAATTAAACATTGCAACAACATGAGAATGGATAAGAAGTAATTGCTTGAAAATTTAAACAAATAACTCAATTTCAAATAAATAACTCAAAATTCTTCTCTCCCTTTTTGTCATACATCAAAAAGAAAGATACAAATTTTGAAAATCTGAATACCAATTGAAAGTAGATCACTTGAAAGTTTACATGATACCAATTGAAAATAAAACTCAACTCAATTGAAAATTTTCATAAAAAGTGATGTAAAACTCATGATGCCAAGGAAACTCATAAACTCAAAACATCATGTATCCATCGTACAAACATTAAATTCACCATAAATAAAAGAGAATCTATTGTAGTTAAGAGGTTTAGTTAAAATATCGGCCAATTAAAATCGGTAAAAGCATAGTCAATTTCAATATCTTCTTTCTCATAATGGTCTCTAAGAAAGTGATATCGAATCTCTATATGCTTGATCTTACTATATTGATTTGCAATCTTTTCATATAAATAGTACTAGTATTATCATAAAATATTTTAATATGATCATAATGCAAATCATAATCAAGGAGAGTATGTTTCATTTAAAGGACTTGTGCACAACAAACCCCGGCCGTAATATACTCCGACTCGACGATTAAGAGAGCTACAAAATTTTATTTCTTGAAAGTCTATGGAACAAGACAATTTTCAAGAAATTGACAACTTTCACTAGTGCTCTTCTTATCCACTCTACAACTGACATAATCGACATTTAAATAACTCCTCTTAGTGAATTGTCTGTTCTTTGGATACCACAAGCTCATTCTAGTAGTGCCCTTAAGATATCTAATAATGCATTTTACCGCAATCAAATGAGACTCTTTCGAATAAGATTGAAATTTAGCACAAAAAACAGATACTAAACATAATGTCAGACATACTTATTGTTAAAGCAAATTATCAATCATACTACGATAGAGTTTAATGTCAATGTTTTTATCTTGTTCATCCTTATCAAGCTTGGTTATGGTAGCTATGGGAGTTTTACTTATTTTTGCATCTTTATCATAATTTTTTTTGATAAGCTCTCTTGTATACTTGCCTTGATTGACGAAGATCACATCACACTTTTGCTTGATTTGGAGTTCAAAGAAATAGTTGAGCTTTCTCATTATACTCATTTCGAACTCTTCCTTCATGCATGATTCAAAATCCAAAATCCTTACAAAGCTTTTCATTAGTAGATCCAAAAATGATATTATCCACATATATTTGCATTATCAAGATATCATTATTAACATGCTTTGTAAATAAGTTGGTATTAACTTTACCTTTAATAAAACCATTTTCAACAAGAAAACTATTAAGCCTTTCATATCAGGCTCATGGAGCGTGTTTTAAACATACAAGGCTTTTTCAAGTTTAAAATAAAATCCAGATGTATAGGATTGACAAACTCGGGGGTTTGTTCAATATACACCTCCTTTTCAATAAAACTATTTAACTTCCATTTGAAAAAACTTGAAATCCTTAAATAAGGCAAAAGGAAGGTCATCTGTATGGCTTCGAGCCGTGCTACAGGTGCAAAGTTTTCCTCAAAAATCAATGTCTTTAATTTGAGTGTAACCTTGGGCTACTAGCCTAGCTTTATTCCTAATTATATTTTCTGACTCATCTAGTTTATTCCTAAAGATCCATTTTGTACCAATAGTTGGTCTATCATGGGGCTTAGGAATAAGGTGCTAAACTTGGTTGCGCTCAAATTGATTGAGCTCTTCTTGCATTGTAAGTAATTAATTTGATATTAGGTTTGTGATTAGAATACATCATGAAGGTAGAAGAAACTTTAGAGATCAAAGAACGAACGTGCACAAAGAGCTGTGCTCAGTATAAGTCGACTTATACTTTGTATAGTCGACTTGTGATAATAATTAGTTGACTTATACTTTGTATAGTCGACTTGTGATAATAATTAGTCGACTTATACATTGTATAGTCAACTGGTCTTACAAATAGAAAGTAAATTTTTGGTAGATTAGTTGACTTATACTTATGTATAGTTGACTAATAGATATGATTAGTTAACTTATAGTCGACTAATATCAGTCTGGCTGTTTTCTATTCTGGATAGGTTTCTAGTTTTGAGTTGAATTTGAGTTTTCTTTATTCTCAGGTGGTGATCATTTGTATTCATGAAGTTTTCATAGGACTGGGGGGTCTTATATTCTATAAGTAACCCCTTGATTAGTTAAGTTGATGAGCCCAGGGATCTGAGTTGAACGAATCAACCTCTTCTCTTTGACTAATTGAATTCATATTGACAGATAGGTTCTTGAAGACGGCTCCTATGTTGACATTTGAGTCCAATTTGATGACTCTAAAGAGTGCGATGGTGGAGAGTAATCAGATTCTACTTCTGAATCAAACGTGGTTGGTGGAGTAACGTATTCCAATCCTTACGAGTTTAAGCATAATATTTAACTGACTTTCCTTTTGGTACAAAAGGTTGCAAGGGAATGCGCCATCCCTTTTCGAAGTTCAAATATTCGCTATGACTTAGATCATTCCCCATTCTTTTCATCATATGATGTGATGGCCGTGCATAATGAAAGAATTGTGAGGTTCTAAATCTGTTGGATACAACTGACGTAGAAATCTGAGAATATATCCTGTCAAATATGATCGGTGATTAATCTTCTTGGAAAGGTGATACAATGGAGACGACTCTATCACCATCTTCTATGATGTATATGCCATCATCACTGTAGATATTGGCATGTGTAAGGAGTTTGGGTATGTAGTTTCGGATACATCAAAACAAGAAGAATAATAAAAAAAATTAACATCTTCATTCAGTACCCACTCACCGTCATCTTCGACGATGTCATTATTACAAGTAGAATCACCTAAATAGGCTACAGTTTGCTCTGAGACAAAAGTAACAGGGCATCGTTCTCTAGTTCAGAGTCCGTTTCATTGACACTGGCAGGTTCATCCGGTAATGGCTCCTTCGTTGCCTCTTTGTAAAGCAGAGAATCGATGAAGAAATTCTCTACCCATTGAACTATTTCTCTGCAAACATCATTTTGCCCACTCCCTTGTTGTAACGCCCCAGTCCCGAAGGTACGGGGACGTTATGGTGACGTACATACGCGAGGTGAAAACAACCTCACGCGTACGTTAAGCCTCAGTACAGGAAATAACCACCATATATACATGAGTTCCAGCATGAAATAAGTAAAAGAATACCTACAGAAAGGGGTTAGCGATCATAACAGATATGAAAAATGGGGACAAATAAGATAACAGAAATAAAGCACCAAGATACCTAGGAATAGCCCCGATGAAGAATCTCTGATGTAACTCCAAAACACTCTCTGATACTACGGTAATGCGGATCTCCAACCTGGGCACGCAAACCAGGGTCGTCAGAAAGCGACCTAGTGAGTGGTAAAATGAAGGAGGCAGTAATAGATACAATAGTAATACACACACGATAATAATATATAATACATAATGGTGCACTAGTGATACTAGATAATAAACATATAATAAGTAACAGAAAGACATAAACGGTGTCCGGAGGCAGTAGACGTATATACAATATGTCAGCTTTTAATACCATCACTGAGCCGGTTATCATCAGGTCATGTCTAGGGTCGTCTCCAGTCTATATTATAACTAATGTTGTCTAGTGGTGATGTAATGAACATACAGATGTGTGTATGCCATATACCCATAATACGGTGTCGTGCATATACAGTAATGATATCTGCAAAGAATACAGGAAATGGAATAGATGCAAGGCAGAGTATACATGTACATGAGAAAAGAGGATGCCACCACAGAAATTATAACATGTACCAGGTAAAATACATGTAACATGATATCAGATAAATTATCAGGAACAGTAACAAGATAGCATACATGTATCAGGCAAGTCATGTCATTTATACAATAGTAGCAATCAGTACCACCTGGTATTTTAATCAATCTCTTCCAGTGTCCCATACCACTGGCAGTTCATACTGGAGCCCGCACTTTAGTCGAACCCATCCGGACATGGCCTACGGGTACCATTATCCAAACGAGAGAGTGACCAAATAATAGGTGCTCCCGACGTCACTATTGTGATACTGGTTTTATTATGTTACTTGGAAACTCATGGTCGAGGAGTTCTTATCGGGTGGGTGTGTCCCGTACATACCCGGGACAACGACCTTATCAGATCCCTGGCTGTTGAGACCAGGGCCAGCCCGCTAGAGCTGTAACATGTAACGGGAATCTCAATAAGCTAAAACAATAACGGGATGCTCATGAGTAACAGATGGTAGCCAGCACTACCCCGTCCCCTGCAGTGGGACGAACAATGGATCCAGACATCCACCCGATATGATCTAATCAACCGCCAAGTCTCCCCCATACCCAAGTTATCATTATTATCTGATATATTAAGTATACAATGTCACAAGAACAAATACATGATACGGGTAACATGATAACTGGACCTGAGCTCTGTTGATAGCATAGAACAATATAACGGGAAACGGGAACAATATAACGGGAACAATATAACGGGATCAATAGATGTGAAGGCCACATATCACATATCAACAGCTATCATGTCCTGTAACGGGAATATCCATATCAGTAACAGGAAATAATCATGTAACATGAATACGATAACATAAAACAATAATACATGTAATATGCACGGTGATCCATATGACAAGAATAATTAAATCATGTATGCACGTGTAACGGTGATATGCCGAGAATCCATGTAATGATGATAACGGTATAGGATATGACGGTATGCCGTGAAGTGGTGTACATGAATACGAACGTGAGACGTGTCATAGTATCTGTGCAATATGTACAAGTAATACCAATGGGCAGTGTCTAATATTATGTACAGTAAACTATCGTATCAGTGTAAGGATGATAACAATAATATGACATGCGGTACTTATCCTTGTACTAGTGGAACATAAATGTGTGGCCATCCTTCATGTAACAGTACATGTAATAATGGTAGCCCATGTATCCTATAATATCATGTCCTGTGAATTATAGTAACAGTATCTAGCATGCATATCTAGTGACAGTGTCGTGTCATAGCGTATCTGTGGAACCGTATGCAGGTAACGTTACTGTGATACGGTATATGACATGATAGTGTCCAAACATATGGTGACATAGGGGGCCTGATGTCAGTGGTCCATGAACATGACCTAATAGGTATCCAGTGTCACACTCTACGTCTATTAGGGATCAGGCGTCTTTAAGTACAGTGTTTATTACAATGTTTTAATATGGTGTACCAATTAGGATTTACCGGTAATTAATAAAGCAACCAAGTTCAATTAATAGACTAAAAAGATAATTTATAAAATAAAAACACTCACAAACTGGCTACGAGAAGGTAGCTCTCTTTCCCACGATCGCAATGGATCCAGAATCGTCCAAATCGGAGTCCGGATGCTCCCGATATCGCCCGAATACTAAATCATAACAAAAAGGGTTAAATATGTAAATAAAAATAATAAATGCAAATACGGAATTGTACAAGGGGTTTTCTGTAAAATTACCTGTAATGGGTTTGGATGCGGGTTTGAGGTTAACGGGTCGGGTTTAGATCCAATAACCCGCACCCACTAACTTAAGTCAAATGGGTTAATGGGTAACGGGTCGGGATGTAGGCTAATTGGGTTAGTCATGAACCCAATAGGATTTATTGGGTTTGGGTTTTACCCAAACCCACTCCAATACACTCATAGCAGCAGCAGCAGCTTGCTGTTGCTGCCCTTGCCTGCGCGGGCTGGCCGGCGGCGCCGGCGACGCCCGCCGGCGGCAGTCCCGGCCGCCGGCGGTGGTCGGCCAAGAGAACAGGTGAGAGAGAGAGGGAATGAAGCAACAGGAGAAAAGAGAAGAAAGAGAAGAAGAAGAAAGAAAAGAAAGAGAAAGAAGAAGGAGGGGTGGTGGCGGCGCCGGCCGTGGCCGGGGCGCGGCCTGGGGTCACGGCGGCCGGCGGTGGCGCCGGCCGCGCTTGGCTTGGCTGCGGGCTAAGGGAGCAGACCCTCCCCTTGTGGGAGGATCTGTACAGAGAGAGAGGGAGAGATAGAGAGAGAGTTAGATAGAGAGAGAAATGGTATTGAGAGAGAGTTTCTTAGAGAGAGAGAGGGGAGGTTGTAGTTAGAGGGAGAGAGTGAGAAATTGGATTTTAAAGAGGGGGGAACGCCATTTGGTCAATGGCGGTGGAAGAGAAGAGTGTGGAAGAAGGAAGAAAGAAAAAAAAAAAGAAAAAAAAGAATTTAAAAATTAAAATAACATTATTTAATTCAGCCTAAATTTTAACTAGTCCCGAACGGTACCCAAAAATTACATAAAATAGAGAATATTATCCTGAGACATAAGATGAAGACGGTTTACGGAAATTCAATCCGGTTTGCAGATTAAAAATCCCGAAAGATGTCACCGGCATTGGGGGACATCGGTTTTGCCCGGATTTCGATAAATTCAGAAAATCTTCAAAAATACCCTAACGTAGATAATACGATTCTAAGACACCTGGTGAAAGCAGATTCTCAAAATTCTACTCCGTTTGTGAAAGAAAAATCGTAAAGCTGATTATCGGTATCGGTCGACACCGACTACGGAGATTTTCCAAAATATTCCAGAAAAATTCCCAGAAAATCCTGAAAAATCTAAAATATTAGAAAATAATTTTTGAAACTAAAATTAGCTCTATCGGACTACCACGGAGGTCAACTCAATTTTATACGTCGTATCGGGTACTGATACGGTGATACGTACACCGAGGAGCAGGGGTTACACTTGTCATCAACATATTTGAGACATTGATGGAGAGTAGAAGGGACAATCAAGTTGACATGGATCCATGGTCATATGAGCACCAAGTTGTAGAATGTATCGGCGATGATGAGATAGCATGTCACTCCCGTCTTTAAATCTCTGAGTTGATACCGCAAACAGATCTTTCCCAATGGCTGACTATTACGGGCATTGAAACTACAGATGGTAGTAGTCATTGTTGATAATCTATGCAAGGGAACATCGAGGAATTGCAATAATCTCCTAGGGATAATGCTTAGAGCAGAGCCAGGGTTGATTTGAATCCTCTTAACATGAGCAGACCTAATATATCCTATGTAATACAAGGTTTGTCGTGCCAATTATCTCTAATCAGCATGTCTTGAAATGAGAATATGATATTGAGAACTTCTTGCATTACCGAACAACATTGTGGGCGTGTAGTTCCTTCATAGATGGCGGTACTTACGTCAAAAAAGTTTCTAAATTGGCAAGAGCATCTCGGAGTGCTTCTCTCGTTTTCTTGGAAAGGTGGAGCAGCTCGTGTAGAGTGATACGAGTTGAGATATTGGCAAGTTGTGCCAATATGTCAAAGTGGAAAGGCGTTTTAAGGTCCCAAGTAGTATCTTTCTTCAGGGATTTATCAAATTGTACCATTTTTCCTATATCCATTTGTAAAGAAGGCGTAGGAACCTGGGCAGAAGCTGGGACCGATGTAGCAGCTCCCGATGTAGTGGCATGTTGTGTTCCATCAAGTGTCTGATCGTATTATTTTAATTATGACTTCCCAGACCGAGTACCGACTAGCTGAGAGATGGTAGGTTACGTCATCAAGGTAAGCTTCTCTTCTTACCCAGAATTGTTGAAAGAACTATAGTTGTAGTGTGCTCATCCGTTGTGAGGGAGATGACATTACAAGACTTGCGTTTGAGTTTGGGTTTGCTTGATTCCCATTGCTCATCTTTCACGATATCGTGGTGAGCCCACATGATTTCTCCAGACTTGGTCGTCGATGGAACGAAGCTTTTAGTCTCCTGTTTTTCAGCCAACGGGTTGATGACGTCCAATCTTGCTTCAGGACGGGAGTTAACCCCTCTTGGACTGTCACTTTCAAAAAAATTCCAAAATTGAGGGATACCATGTTATCGGTGACTCTCTTTTGTTCTGATTTTAGAGTTAGAACTCTAGCATCAATTAAGGCTTGTATTTTTTTCTTGAGAATAAAGCATTTGCTGGTAAGATGATGCACCATCTTGTGGAAGAGACAGTAGTTGGGGTCGTTTGTATGTCAACCTCATTTGATCGCTTGACCTCTGGCAACTTCAGCTTATTGTCTTTGTTGAGCAAGTGAAAAATTGTTACCACTTGCTCATCTTTAAAGAAGTATTGTCTTGGTGAAAACTTATACTCTGAATTCGAAGCTATATTGAAGTTACCCTTCTTCAATGTCGGTTGGGCATCTCCGGACACTTTCACTGCTAAACTGTCTTTACTCCTGGATCAGAAAAAAAGTTGTTGGCGGTCGTTTTCGCTCTTGATAAATTTTATCCCTACCTGATAGGTTCTAAGATCTTAATTTTTTACCAATCATGCAGTTTTGAAGTGCCTCCTCATAAAAAAGGATGCTAAAGCTCATTTAACCCGATGGATCTTACTCGTATAAGATTTCGACTTAGAGATTCACGACAAAAAGGGTGCTGAAAATGTTATCGCTGACCACTTGTCTAGATTGGCGGTTGAGTCTTCGTCTGATTCTTTGCATGTTCGTAAGACATTTCTTGATGATCAGTTAATGTCAATCTCCCATTCGACTGTTGCATGGTATGTTGACATTGTGAATTACCTTGTCACGAAATAAATGCCAGATTTTTGGACTAAGCAAGTTTGGCTAATATGTTATAACAATGTGCCTTAGAAGTTCTAGTAATAAAGTATCTGAAATTATCCCATGAAAAAAATTGATGTTTGTGGGTAACATCATGGCAAATCCTTATGAGACACAACTCGTCCAATAGTGTGAAAGCAAGGGATTTAAAAGCTTGTTGCATGAGCTATCCTATGAAAGTGTGTTAGGATTTTCTCAGTTTTTTTATTTTGCTCGAGGACTAGCAAAATATTGGTGTGGAGGAATTTGATGAGCGTTATTTTATGTTACTTCATCATACACGTATATTGCATTATTTATTATTAGTACATTACTACATTTATCCTGTAATAAATTATGCAATTAACTTGTCTTACTATCTATTTTTGCAGGTAATAATCAATGGAGAAAGAGAAGATAATACCAAATAAATACAATTAAAATCAGATTCATATGGATCTATTTGATTAACTGAAGATCAACGGAGATATTGTCAAATCTGAAAGTACACCTAGAGGGGGTTGAATAGGTGTAGTGCTAATCTAAGACAAATAATGCGGAATTAAAAACTAAAAGCCAAAACACAACGTGAAACCAAGAGTGAGTCCGAATTTCCCGTAAAGGGCTCTGGAGCTTCTCCTCACGATTCCTCTAAATTATAAGTTGTCGTGCTTTAATAGCTCTCTTGATTGAATATAAGTATGAGCACACAAACAATATCAAGCATACATGTATATAAGCAAGAATAGCGATGCAAAATATAAAGAGAGAGAAAGAGAGTTGAGAGAGATCCAATGCAAACACCAAGATATGTTTCGAGATTCGAGCCACCGCTCTACGTCCCCGCTTTTAAACAGAAGGATTTCTACTATCCACTATATGATCTTCCACAAAAGGACCTCCACCGAGAAATTACAATAATACAAATAAGAAGTACACAAGTCCAACTCTCACATACCTCTATACAAGAGGTAGGCACAAGGCAAGGAAAGATTACAACTTGGTGATCCAATGATCACAACCAAGAACTTATTGATCTCAAAAGACCACAAATAAAACCTCTCACAAACACGATCCTAGAAGATAAATTTGCAATGAAGAACTCAAGTATGTGAGTGTATAAAGTTTTTGAAAAAGAAAACACAAAGAAAATTCTTGAGAAAAACTTTTTGATAGATGAAGAAATTGAAGAACAAAACAAGATTCCCAAAACTTGTTTTCTTTGAATTTTTAAAACTTTGAAACAAAATAAAGATAAATATTTGAAGCACAAAAACTTGTTTAAAAACTCGTTGCTAAACCTCTGTAGAAGATGGGAAAAATAGCTCTTGAAAAACTTGTTAAAAACTGGCCAAGAGAACTCTTATTTATAGGGTCTCCAAAAACTAGCTGTTGAAGGCTAAACCAAAGCCAGATAGCCTGTAGGTCGACCGACTGGTTGACCGGCCAATGGTCGATTTTACGACCGTTAGGGTTGCCGGTCGACCGTCCGGCCGACCGCCCCCAAGGCCACAGAGAGACTATCTCTCTGTCGGTCAACTGAACGATCGACCGCCACTTAACCAAGAGTTAGGTGAGCCAGTTAGTCGACTGCTCAGCCAACCGAGCCTAGTTACGGTCGATTGGTCAGTCGGCCGAGCATAGGCTAGGGCATGTATCTTGTGCATGTCATCGACCGCCAGCTGCCCAGAAACAAGATTTTTAGGGTTTTAAAAATAGAACTTAAAAACACCTATAAAATCCAATAAAATCCCATAAATTTCACAAAAATAAGTTCATGTAAATTTTTTGAAGTACAAATATGTGTGATAAAAAATCAACACATATTACAAATAATTGTACTATTTTTGAGATAAAGAATTTTATGCTTAAACCATAAACCATATTTTTCAAAAACCAAACTTTGAAATGAAAATCCGATTTTTTTCATAAACCTGTATAAATACAAAAACAAGATATTAAAACACTTTTGAAGGAAGATGCGCATGAATAGACCCAATACACATAGTAAATGATATATATTTATTTTTGACAACAAATTTCAAAATAAGTTTTGATAAAAATAAAACTTAAACACATGACTAAATACAACAGAATAAGTTTTTCTAAACATATGAAGCATAGATGCATATAGATGAAATCCAATATACATTAAACCGTGTAAACTTCTTTTGATGAACCCTATTCATGAAATCGAAGAATGTATACTTGATATATCGAAACTTGAAACCGTATGCATTATAAGCCAAAACAAATAGAAATAAGTTTTTCTAAATAATGATTTAATATGTGTAGATAGAATCCAACACATATATGAACCATGAAACTTATTCTATATAGATGTAAAACATGTAAACTTAAACTTTTAAAATGAAACAGTTAAACCGAAACCAAAACTATAAACTTGTGTGTGAGTATGTATACTTGAGCAATTCAAAATTAAACTATCCTTACACAAGATCTAAACTAAACAAACATAGATACAAGTATTCTTGTCGATCTTTTTTTCCAAGATGACTCAATCCAAACATCATCCAAAGAGCTAGGACTCCATCTTGAGTTTTTGATGCGATCTTTAAGCATGAGCTCTTGAATCAACTTGTGAAAGCTTCGAAACTTGACTTCACGTCTTTGTTAAAACTAAACACCAACTATGATCTTGACCTTTATCTAAAATTTAGTAATCACAAGATCATTAGTACTATAACTTCATAAGTTAGTCATCATCAAAATTAGGGTGCAAGGCCTTCAGGCCAACAATCTTCCCCTTTTTGATAATGACAAAACTTATAAGCTTATATATACATGAATTAAAGATAAGCATTTTTAGAAGCTCCGCCCTTAACTAATGCATAGCAAAAACATATAGATATTCAATAAAGCTCATGGTACCAATTATAACAAACATATAGATATGCAATATTAGCTATAGGTATAAATATATCAAAACATGATATCAAAACAAAATATATGCATAAACACAAATAAACATGCATATATAAATCAGTCTTTCTCCTCCTTTTTGTCAATCATCAATAAAGGGACAAAAGACCAATGGAGAGAAATTTAGTATTTATATATGTATATGTTATGTAAATATATGAAAAGGAGAGACTATAAGGAACTCACCCTGCATACATGGATTACATGAAGAAAGAGATGACTAAGCCCTAACCCATGTAAGCATAATATACAATGTATAAATGGAGATGTTAAGCCCCCTACACATGTGTACCACATAAAAAAAAGAGGTCAAGCTCTTCTTTATATACTACACTCAATAGAAATCTGTATATAGAGGAGATGTTAAGCTCTCCTTGCATATAGGCAATACAATTCAAAGTAAATTTTAAAAATCAATTAAAACAAATTTTGATACCAATACAAACTAAAAACATATGTCAATGAAAAATATTTTGATACCAAAAAATATACTAATTGAATGGCACCCTGGATATCACATAAAACTTATACTAATTTAAAGTTAATGATCCATGATATCAATTGTAAACTTTTTCAATACAAACACCAATTTTGCAATATCGATACCGATTGTAAACAATTGATACCAATATAAAAAATATAAATAATTTTTAAAATAAAATATTTTTTCAAAAAGAGTGGGAATAAAATACCGATTGAAAACATATGAAATACTAATTGAATGTAAAATAAAAAAATTCTCCCTCTTTTTGAAATACCAATGAAATCAATGCATAAGCTTGTAAAAAATATCAATTTTAATATTTTAGAACTAAATCAAGTTTAGCATAAAACAATTTGTGCTATATAATATATATGTATAAGCATTTTTAAACTAGCACAAAAAATCATATATATGTATGCATGATGAGAGCAATTGAAATATGATACCAATTGAGATATGATGTATACATATATAAGAAAACATGAGTATAAAAAAATCAATTTTCATTAAAATCATGTATATCTAATAACATCCACCCTATCATGCACATGTTTAAAAAGATAGTCATTAATGTGCGCAAGGCATGGTCGCCCAACCAACCTTCCTTGTAAGGTAGAAGTTTTCAAAAATAATATTTTAAAAATAATTTAGTATAGGATGAAAATTCTACCAATTGAAGAATAATGAACTAGTTTTAAAGTAAATTTAAAAACTAGTATGAAATCCTTCAAGTAAGGAATAAAATAAATTTATATCCATGAAAACATGCTAACTACACGAAAGTTGACACTCAAAGAGTTATGATGCACATAGATTCTCATGAATCAAAATCATGAGTAAGAACAAAATATAGAGTGCACAAGAATCATGTAATAAATATAATCATGAAGATAGGACAATGAAGCTCAAATCATCAAAACATATCAAATTCCTATTTATATAAACATGAAATCATAATACATTTAAAACTATTCAAGAAACATAAATTTTAAGGTATATGTATGTTTTGTCAAAACTAAAGTATACATATTTATCCCAAACATGAAATGAGTCTATAATAGAGTTCATGGCATAAAAAGCAAGTGACTCAAGGATAGAACATGTATATCTAATAGTTTAGACAAAATCTATATATACATGAAGCTAAACACATTTTCATGAAAAACATGTACAAAAGGTGATATAAAAATAAAGGAGTACAAGTATAAATGTAAGTCATCAAAACTAGGTCATACAAGTATATCTAATGAGTACACATGAGCAATAAAGTATGTAAACATAATAATCAAGTGTAGCTCACTAATTGTACAAGTATAATCACAAGTTTAAAAAATTATATTTAAACACGTAATCAAAACATGAAGCATGAAATCGCTGAAAAAAGGTTGTGAAACAAATGTGATCATTAGTCTAAATGCAAGTGCTATTACAATAAGAAAATGCATACATAGTTAAATTATAGTGAAAACACAAAAATATTAATTCATATGAACATGAGTGTATCTCAAATATTATATATGTATATCCTAAGTTTAATAATCATTGCATTTATCCTAATGAGCATGGAAACTAATGACATGCCAAGAATTATCATTAAAAGCATATGAACATAAACAATGTAAGGAGGATAGAGATAATTACCAAAACTAATTGAACTAGTTTCTACGTCTCCAAAAATATGGTGGTCCTCCCACCAAAACTCCCTTGATAATGATACATCTAATGTTGTATCCATTGAGTTTAAACACATCCACCACCAAGGCACCAAAACTCTCACGTCTTGTGAGAGGCCACACCTACATCAATTACAATAGGAGTAAATTTTGGTACCCAAACTCTCTTGGGTCCATGGGGGTTAGCACCTTTTCCAACCCAAACATATTTACTTGCAAAATTAGAAACATTTAATCTATTATAACAAAAATTTTCAAGGTGCCCTTTGCGACCACAATGTGTACAAGTATAAACTCTAGCATACATAAAATCATATGTGTGAACTTGAGAAGTATATGTATGTCATGGAGGGTGTGCATGCATATATGGAGCATGTTTCTTCCAAAACATGAATTCTAACCTTGTGTGATTCATGGCATATTGGCTCAAAGTGGAGCCCAAACAATCTAACTCTTCTTCAAAGCATGTATATCATCATCAATAGCAAAAGAAGATGTGTAAGTATGAGAAACAAAATTCTTTTCACAAGAAGAAAAAGTTATAGTAGCATGGCAAACATGGGACTTAAAATCATTTTTCAATGAAATATTTTCTAAGTGGGTACATTCCAATTCTTTAAAAATTAAAACAATTTTATTTATTAAAGAATCATTTTCTTTTAAAACAAAATCAAGTTTTGAAGACAAAGCCTCATTTTTCTTCAAAACATCATTAAATTCATTTTTATTTTTTAAAATCTTATTTTCTTTTAAAACAAGATCAAGTTGAGTTTTCAAGAAATCCCTTTCACTTGAAATCTCAACCCACTCTTTTCAAAATCAAATCAAGTTTTGAAAACAACATCTTATTTTCTTCTTTTAAATCAAAATTTTTACTCTTCAAAAGTTTATATTTTGAAAGCAAATTTTCACAAAACTCAGAAATCTCTTTATTTAAGGCAGGGGCATCCATACTACTATCATGATCATTGAAAGAGCTAGAACAATCATCAAGATGAGAATCAAAAGTTACTTCAAGGGAGTCATTCACTTGAACTATATAGCACGCTTGCTCGGACTCATCCACTATGGGTTCTCCTCCACATTATTTAAAACTTATTCCTTGAGAGAGCTCAATGTGTTCAACACTAAAAAATCGAAATCACAATAAGAAATCATAGATAAATATTCTTTGCTAAGTGATTGTCTAAGTGCATGCATGACTTGTGTATTGGCCTCTAGGTACTTGCCATCATCAATATATGATTTTTTGGTAGTGAAAAGGAAAACATGCAATCTTAGGGCTTTGAGATAAGCACTCATCTTAAACTTTCACATATCAATGTTAGAAACAACATACATGGGTGGTGCAAGATAATTCATGAGTGTCAATTAATATGTGTGCAAAACAATTACTAGATTAGCAAATGAAGATCCCACTCCTAGGTGGTTAAACCGAATATCAGAAGCGTAGGCTCTGACACCAATTGAAAGTACACCTAGAGGGGGGTGAATATGTGTAGTGCTAATTTAACACAAATAATGTGAAATTTAAAAACTAAAAGCTAACACATAACGTGTAACCAAGAGTGAGTCAGAATTTCCCATGAAGGGCTCTGAAATTTCTCTTCACGATTCCTCTAAATTATGAGTTGAGGTGCTTTAATAACTCTCTTGGTCGAATATAACTGTAAGCAACAAACAATATCAAGTATATATGTATATAAGCAAGAATAGCAATGCAAGATATAAAGAGAGAATTGAGAGAGAGATCCAAACGCAAACACCATAATATGTTTCGAGGTTCAAACCACCGCTCTACGTCCGCGCCTTCACACAGAAGGATTTCAACTATCCACTATAAAATCTTCCACAAAGAGACCTCCATCGAGGGATTACAATAATATAAATAAGAAGTACACAATTCCAACTCTCTCACACACCTTTACACAAGAGGTAGGCACAAGGCAAAGAAAGATTACAACTTAGTGATCGAATTATCACAAACAAGAACTTAGTTATCTCAAAATACCACAAACAAAACCTCTCACAAATAAGATCCTAGAGGATAGATTTACAATAAAGAGCTCAAGTATGTGAGTGCATAAAGTTTTTGGAAAAGAAAACTCTTGGGAAAAGTCTTGATAGATGAAGAAATTAAAGAACAAAACTAGATTCCCAAAATTTGTTTTCTTTTGATTTTTTAAAATTTTGAAACAAAATAAAGAAAGAGATTTGAAGTGCAAAAACTTTTTGCTAAACCTCCGTAGAAGATGAAAAAAATAGCTTTTGAAAAACTTGTTAAACACTAGCCAAGAGAACCCTTATTTATAAGGTCTCTCAAAAACTAGCCATTGGAGGTTGAACCTAGGCCAGGATGGCCTGTCGGTCGACTGATCGGTTTACGAGCCAACGGTCAATTTTCGACCATCGCCCATCCGGTCGACTATCCCAAGGCCACAAAGAGACCATCTCTCTGTCGGTCAACCGAACGATCGACCGCCACCCAACTGAGAGTTGGATGAGCCAGTCGGTCGACCGCTCGGTCGACCGAACCTAGCTACGATCGATCGATCGGTCGGTCGAGAAAAGGCTAGGGCATGTGCACGTACCTTGTGCACATTGGACGACCGAACGGTCGACCGAGTCAGGCTTTGGTCGACCGCCAACTGCCCAGAAACATGATTTTTAGGGTTTTAAAGATAGGACTTGAAAACACCTGTAAAATCCAGTAAAATTTCATAAATTCCACAAAAATAAGCTCATATAAATATTTTAAAGTACAACAAGTGTGATAAAAAATTAACATATATTACAAACAATTGGACTATTTTTGAGGTAAAGAATTTTAGGCTTAACCAAAAAACGTATTTTTCAAAAACCAAACTTTGAAATAGAAATCTGATTTTTTCATAAACTTGTATAAATACAAAAATAAGATATTGAAACACTTTGAAGCAAGATGTGTATGGATAGAATCCAATACACATAGTAAATTATATATACTTATTTTTGACAATAAATTTCAAAATAAGTTTTGATAAAAACAAAACTTAAACACATGACTAGATACATCAAAATAAGTTTTTCTAAACATATGAAGTATAGATGAATATGGATGAAATTTAATAGACATTAAACCATGTAAACTTCTTTTGATGAACTCTATTCATGAAACCGAAGAATGTATACTTGATATATTGAAACTTGAAACCGTATACATCATAAACCAAAACAAATAGAAATAAGTTTTTCTAAATAAAGATTTAATATGTGTAGATAAAATTCAACGCATATATAAACTATGAAACTTATTCTATGTAGATGTAAAACATGTAAACTTAAACTTTTAAAACGAAACGGTTAAACTTAAACCAAAACTATAAAGTTGTGTGTGTGTATATACTTGAGGAATTCAAAACTAAACTTTTCTTACACAAGATCTAAACTAAACAAATCTAGATACAAGTCTTCTTGTCGATCTTCTTCCCCAAGACGACTCGATCCAAGGAGCTAGGACTCCATCTTGAGTACGTGATGCGATCTTTAAGCATGAGCTCTTGAATCAACTTGTGAAAGCTTTGAAACTTGACTTTACGTCTTTGTTGAAGCTAAATACCAACTATGATCTTGATCTATATCTGAAACTTAGTAATCACAAGATCATTATTACTATAACTTCATAAGTTAGTCATCATCAAAACTAGAGTAAAAGGCCTTCGACCTAACAAAATTCAGAGTTCAAACTGAAAAACCAAGTGGATAAATGGAGATATCCGAAGAATCAGGACCCCGCGCCCCGGATCTGGCCAACTAGACAAATCCAGGCTGCGGATCCGCGACAAAAGCTGCGGATCCGTGGCTTTGTTATGGTAGTTGGGGAAGTGTTTGCTCCCCCTATCTTCAGACTCTTCTCCCTTTCAGTTTTGCCTATAAACACTGTAAATTCAGAGGCAAACGAGCACCACTCCAGCAGAGAGTTAGAATTAGGATTTTGTTTCTAGTTTTTATTTTTATTTATATAATTTTCTATTTTTTTGTAAGCTTAAATTAGAAAAGAGATTCATGAGAGAAAGAGAGGAAGATTGTATTGAGAGTGACACCAGTGTAAACTTCTGCTTTTCTTTCACCGTTTTTCAATTTAATTAAAGGTTGAATTTTGTTTTATTCTTCTTATTTACTTTCTTTTAGTTTTGAGTACTATCCATATGAATCTATAGCATCGAAAGAGCCTTACCATTGTGAGTGCCACCGATAGCTCATGACGATGGATTCCTCCTTATTGTCTATATCATTTCATGTTTGAGGTCTTGATGATGTAATGGGAACAGAGATTGAATCTAATCTCATGGGCTATGCACTGATTGCCTCCTATTCAAGGTAAACCTTCGTTGAAAATTATCGTAAGTAATCAACCAAAAGAGATAAGTATTATTTAGTTTTTCTTTCTTTTAATTTCTTAGTATAAAAGCATGATTAAAGCAACACTTTTCTCTTTTCATTTTCCTAATTTAGTTCATCTCTTTAAAACACCAACACCATCTTCTTATTTTCTCCTATTCTAAGATAACTCTTCTCTCTTTTTTTATTTAAAAACTAAATGAAATATTTTAATCAGATTTAGTTAGAAAGATTACTTAACACTTTCATCGTAGTTTCTCTTTGTGGATCACGACCCGCATAGCCACTTGCTATAGCGGTAGTATTAAGGAACCTAGTACTTTCTATCTCTCAACTCTAAACTATATTTTTTTTGTGTGCAGGTTTCGCCTCGATCAAATTTTGGCGCCATTGTTTAGGAGGGACGGTAATTTTTTTTTTAAATTTGCTTAACGGTTAACTTTTTTCTCTTTGTTTTTGTGTTGAGGGGCTAATTTCTGGAACCTAACAGCTACAGGATATAAATATAAACACTGTGCCTTTGCTCTATAAAACATAGCATAACTGCTAATCATGACCTAATCTCTCTCTTGGAGGCCTCTCATCTCCTCTAAGGATCAGAAAGAGAACTTGCTACTTGGAGAGAAGAATCCCCTCCATCAACTCCACGTCCTCAAGATCGTGTAACCTTCGACATCCCTTTATGATGAAATAGGGTATGCCTAAAACCTTTTTTCCCTTTGATCTTGATAAATAGGCTATTGAATGCGTGAGATCTTATTTGAATAAATAATATTTAGATCTACACAATCGAGTGTCCTTGCCCCTCATCCAAACAGGAAAAAAGTAGAAAAATAGGAAAACAATACAGTCGTGCCGACTTTTTTTTTTTTTTACCATTCCTCCGCTTTTCCATCCAAACAAACAGACCTTCGACAAGACACAACACCGTTTCGAAACTAGTACGAAAAACTGTAAATTTCTAAATTCATCCAACCAAGCTACCTATGGTGCCTGAGTTTCTGCGGGCCATATGTTGTTGCATTTGGGCAATTTCTTATTGGGCCGAGTTCATATTTGAATCTGTAACCCCCTGATCCCTGGTGTACGTATAACAGTATCGGTACGCGATACGACGTACAAAAATTGATTTAACCTCCGTTGTAGTCCGATTGAGTTGCTTTCAGTTTTAAAAATCATTTTCTAATATTTGAGATTTTTCAAGATTTTCTGAAAATTTTCTGAATTATTTTGGAAAATCTCCGTAGTCGGTGTCGACCGATACCGATTACCGGCCTTCCGATTTTTATTTCACAAACGGAGTAGAATTTTTAGAATCGGCTTTCACCTTATGTCTTAGAATCTCATGAGCTACGTTTGGGTATTTTTGGGAATTTTTCTGAATTTATCGAAAATCCGGCCAAACCGGTGTCGTCCGTATCGGCGAGACACTCCGGGATTTTTAATTTGCAAACCGGATTGAATTTCTTCAAACCGTCTTCATATTATGTCTCAATATAATATTCTCTATTTTTTTTAATTTTTGTGTACCGTTCGGAGCAAGTCAATTTTTGACCCTATTAAAATAATATTATTTTAAAAAGTTTCTTTTCTTTTTCTTTTTCTTTCTCTTTCCCTTCTTCTTCTTTCCAGCGCTTTCTTCCCCCACCGCCTTTGATCAAGGCCACCGCCATCTCTCTCTCCTTCTTCTTTAAAAGTGGCATTTTCTTAATTGCGTTTGAATTATGTTTATTTACATATTTAACCCCAATTTATGATTTTTAGCGTTCGGGCGATATCGGGAGCATCCGGACTCCGATTCGGGCGATTCTGGATCCGTTGCGATCGTGGGAAAGAGAGATACCTCCCCGTGGCCAGTTTGTGAGTGTTTTTATTTTATAAATTATCTTTTTAGTCTATTAATTGAACTTGATTGCTTTATTAATTACATGTAAATCCTAATTGGTACACCATATTAAAACATTGTAATAAACACTGTACTTAAATATGTCGGTCGGATACGTAATTCTTTTTCTTTCTCTTTCCCTTCTTCTTCTTTCTAGCGCTTTCTTCCCCCACCGCCTTTGACCAACGCCACCGCCATCTCTCTCTCCTTCTTCTTTAAAAATCTCCCCTCTCTCTATCTCTCTAAAAACTCTCTCACTACCATCTCTCTCTCTCTAATTTCTCTCTCCTCTCTCTATTTCTCTTTCTCTCTCTTTCCTTTCCTGCGGAGCTCGAACCCATGCCCGCGGCCAGAGGTGGCCGCCGGCCAGGCGCCGCCGGCCCTCTTCTTCTTCCTTTTCTTCTTTTTCTCTTCTTTTTTCTTTCTTTTTCTTTCTTTCTTCTCTTCTTCCCCTGCTGCTCCTGCTTCTTCTTCTTCTTCTTCTTCTCTTTTCCTTTCTTTTCTCTGTTTCTTCTCTTTCTTTCTTTTCCTCTCCCTCTTCCCCTTACTCTCTCTACCTCACCCTCTCTCTCTGCCGCCGGAGCCGGGGCCGTCGCCGGTGGCCGGGATCGCCGCCGGCGACCAACCAGCGCCGCCGGCCAGCCCAGCTGGCCGGCTGGATGAGGATTGGCGGCAGCAACAAGCTGCTGCCCCCTTTTGTGTTGTGTGGGTTTGGGTTTTACCCAAACCCATTAACCCAATAGGGTTAATTAAAACCCAATAGGCCCGAAAACCGACCCGTTACCCATTACCCATTACTCCAAGTTATTCGGGTTTGGGTTGTGGATCTGGACCCGACCCGTTATGAGTCAAACCCGCATCCAAACCCATTATAGGTAATTTTATAGAAAACCCCCTGTGGCATTTTCTTAATTGCGTTTGAATTATGTTTATTTACATATTTAACCCCAATTTATGATTTTTAGCGTTCGGGCGATATCGGGAGCATCCGGACTCCGATTCGGGCGATTCTGGATCCGTTGCGATCGTGGGAAAGAGAGCTACCTCCCCGTGGCCAGTTTGTGAGTGTTTTTATTTATAAATTATCTTTTTAGTCTATTAATTGAACTTGATTGCTTTATTAATTACAGGTAAATCCTAATTGGTACACCATATTAAAACATTGTAATAAACACTGTACTTAAATATGTTGGTCGGATACATAATAGACGTAGAGTGTAACACTGGATACCTATTAGGTCATGTTCATGGACCACTGACATCCGGCACACTATGTCACCATATGTTTGGACACTATCATGTCATGTATCGTATCACAGTAACGTTACCTGCATACGGTTTCACAGATACGCTATGACACAACACTGTCACTAGACATGCATGCTAGATACTGTTACTATAATTCACAGGGCATGATATTATATGATACACGGACTACCATTATTACATGTACTGTTACATAGATTATGGCCACACATTTATGTTCCACTAGTACAAGGATAAGTACCGCATGTCATATTATTGTTATCATCCTTACACTGCTACGATAGTTCACTGTACATATCACTGTTGCACGTGCATGTATGCTTTCTCTATGGATCCATGTTCATAGTACATGTACTATTGTTCCATGTTACCGTATTCATGTTATGTGATTGTTTCCTGTTATTGATATGGATATTCCCGATACTGGACTTGAGAGCTGTTGATATGCTATATGTGGACTTCCACATCTATTGATCCCGTTTCCCATTATATTGTTCCCGTTATATTGATCCCGTTATATTGTTCCTGATTCCCGTTATATTGTTCTATGCTATCAACAAAGCTCTGGTCCAGTTATCATGTTACCCGTATCACATATTGTAATGATACTTGTTACATTGTATATTTGACATATCAGATCATAAAGTTAACTCGGGTATGGGGGAGACTTGACGGTTGATTAGATCTTATCGGGTGATGTACTGGATCCATATTGTTAGTCCCACTGCAGGGGACGGTAGTGCTGCCTACCAATAGCTCCATGAGCTCCCGTTACTTGATTCGTGCTCCCCTCTTAGCGGAGGGCCCTGGTCTCAGCAGCCAGGGGTCCGTTTAAGGCCGTGATCCCAGGTATGCACGGGATACACCTACCCGATAAGAACTCCTCGATCATGGGTTTCCAATTAACATAATAAAACAGTATACACAATAGTGACGTCGGGAACACTTGTTATTTGGTTACTCTCTCGTTTGGATAATGGTACCCGTAGGCCATGTCCGGATGGGTTCGACTGGAGTGCGGGCTCTAGTAGGAACTGCCAGTGATATGGGACACTGGAAGATAGTGATTAAAATAGCAGGCGGTACTGATTGCTACTATTGTATAAATAACGTGACTTGCCTGTATTGTTGTACTTGTTACTGTTCCTGTTATTTTGTCTGCTTTCATGTTCACTTCTATCACGTCACCACTAGCATGTTCCACTAGACAACATTATGCATGATATAAACTGGATAAGACTATAGACATGACCCGATGATAACCGGCTAGGTATTGATGGTATTAAAAGATGATATGGCTATATTTTTCTACTGCTTATTCTATACTTATTAGATGGTATCACTAGTACATAATCATGTATTATATATATGTATCGTGCTTGTATTACTATTGTATATATTACTACCTCCTCCTTCATTTTACCACTCACTAGGTCGCTTTCTGACGACCCTGAGTTTGCGTGCCCAGGTTGGAGATCCGAGTTATCGTTCGAGCAGCTAGTTCATTGGATTCACATAGTAGACTTTACCATCGGGATTCCTTCATAGGTATCTTTGTGCTTTGTTCCTGTTATCTCCTTTATTCCTGTATTTATATCTGTTATGATCACTAACCCCTTTCTGCAGGTATTCTTGTACTTATTTCCTGCTGGAACTCTTGTGTATATGGAGGCCCTGTCCTGTACTGAGGCTTAACGTACTCGTGAGTGTTTTCACCTCGCGTATGTACGTCGCCATAACGTCTCCGTATCCTTGGGATCGGGGCGTTATAGAATCCGACCAATGAACCGATCTAGCTGCTGTTAACTAATCAGCTAGCTAATAGAACCGGTCTTCTTTGGTCCATTTCCTTTGGCCTAGTTCGTTCTTTTAGGACACCACACCTCTTAGTGCGGATAAAGGCACCCAACAGGTCAAGGTACCCACCCAATTTGATCAAGACACCCACTAATATTTCAAAAATACTCAAATTACTCCTTTAATTTCTTCCTCCTTCCACCCTCCCTTCACCTCCCCTTTCCCCTCTGTCCCTGTCATCCATTCGTCCCTCTCAGCCGTCCTCTCTCTCGTCCCTCTCCGCCGTCCCCGACCTCCCCTCTTCCCCACCCCTGACCTCTCCCTCCCTCCTTTCCCCTCCCCGCCCGCCTCCCCCTCCCCTCATCCCTCCCTCCCCGCTGACCCCAATCCATCCCCCTTTCTCCCCCTAATCTGCTGTTCGTCCGGACATCTGGCCAAACAGATACAGAGTTGTTTGACTGGATGTGGCCGAACAGACGCAGGTCGGCCAGATGTTCGGTCGAACAACAGATTAGGGGAAAGGGGGAAGAGATGGGGAGGCGGGTCGAGAGGGGCGGGGAGGGGGAGGCAGGGAGGGGAGGAAGGGGGAGCGCCGACGGGGGCTCGCCACTGTTCCCTGGGAAAGAATGAGAAGGAAGAGGAAGAAGAGGGAAGGATATTTTAGACTTTTTCACGAGACTAACTGGAGTGCGACTATTCACACCCAGAGAATTGCTTAACACACTCATATAATTAATACACCCACAAAATTCTAAAAAACCCTTCACTTTTTCTAAACTACCGTTCACAACTTAAATCTAATCAAAATTTTAAAATACCAATTCCGTCTCCCTCTCTTATCAGAAAACTCTCTCCTCTTCTCTCAATTCTCTCTTTATCGCTCTCAACTTTCCTCTCGCCCCCTTCAGACACCACCACCCCTCCCCGTCATGTCATCAACTCATCGAGATCATACCAAGGTGGAGCCGAAAAAGGAAGGACAACAATGCAACCTCAGCTCAATGCATGAATTTGTTTGTCTTCTTGCTCTATTCTGAGCGTCCTGGATGTGAAGAGATTCAAAAAATTCATATTAGGCTGAAGTTTCAGTTTTTGCAAACTACCTTATTGTAGCTACTCGGTAGCCATTAGTTATCTTCTATTATATTTATAATAATATTTCAAGTTGGGATTGTATAATGTTGATATGAGACATTTGCAGGTGACTCAATTCGATTCTCAACATTAAACAGTAACTTCGTTCTTCAATTATCAAGTAAACTACTATAATAAAGAAGTCTATTTAAACATATAGGATACTCTATCCATTCTATTTAAAATCTTGAAATTCCTTGAGCGAATCAAGAAAAGAGATGGAACGAGCAAATCTGAAATTTATCCCTGGGACCAACAAACTGCTTCCAGAAAACAATATTAGGACATCATAAGCTTCTCATTAACTAAACATTGTAAGATATGTTCATCCGAGTAAGGACCTTGCATTCTCTAACTTCACAGCTCTCATGCCATCTTGATGCCATCTTTGCAGCAACAGGCAACGATGGCATAATGAGAAAGACTGGAGTTTGATTTTCTGAATCTGTGGCGACAAAAATGTTTTTAGGGCTTGTGTAGGTGGAGAAGAAGTATATATTTGAAGAATAAAAAAGAAGTAGGATTGATTAAGAATAGAATTTTGGTGTTGTATTCAACAATTATTTGTATGTGTTTAGAAATAAGATTTTCTCTGGTTATAATATTAAAGTTAATAAATGTCTATTTTGACTTTGTTGATTTAAGATTAAAACTGTTTAAAATTTTTTATTTTAAAAATATGAGTTTGTTGAACAATTCTGCGAATGTGAATAGCAGCACTCGACTGACTATATCTAAGAAAATAATGACACTTCATAAATATTTGGTGGGTGCCTCAATCAATTATGTGGTGCCTTTATCCGCAACTCCTACCCCCACTGCACGCTTTTATTTCTTCTCCTCCGGACCTCTCTCATCACCCCAGACTCTAAAACCCTAAATCCTCTTCATCTCTTAATTATTTTTATTTTATCTTCCATTTTCTCCTCCAATTTAATCGGAGGAAAAGAATAATGGCTTCCAGAGTTCTCTCTCGTATTGCAAAGTGCGGCGTTACCCAACGCTTGTTCCTCGAGAACAGACGGCACGAGCCGCTCCTCAATCTCTGCAGCAGCTTCAACTCTCCGAGCGAACCTGCTTTGGTTTCTTCGGCCAAGTAAGATTTTTCTCACGCTTTTCTGTTTTATTTTCAATTTCGTCATCTGGGTATTGATACAAATTATGGTATGTGTTGGCCGAGCTTGGTTTGAATTGGGGTTCTCATGTTATAGTTGTAGTAGGATTTTTCTGCAAAGTTAAGGGATTGTGGGGTTTTATTGGAGTTTCTATCAATTTTAACTTTTTAGTATTGGTAAAATTGGATTCTTGATGTTATTTTGTTGGAGTTAATCTCGGTTAAATTGATAGCCTTAGAATTGATGTGATGTTTAGAAGGGGAGGACTTTTGTTGATTTTAGGAACCCTGTGATATATACTCAGTGTACAAGTTGTTTCTGCTCAGTTGGCGAATCTGTTCGTTTATCTCGTCTAGGTGATTTTTTTTGATGGTTTTTGTTATTGCTTGAGGCTAGTAATCAAGATTGAGTTATAGTTATTAATTGTACGGGTTTCATTCAATTGGTTTCTATAATATTGTCATGGTTTTGATTGATATGGTTGATTTCAGGTGGTACTTCTTAGGTGCACTGTTTATTTGGGCTTGAAGAGTTAGGGTTTTAGGATTTGAGATTTTACAATCTTTCATTTTTAGGTAAGGTTTCTAAGGAGCAAGAGCAGTTGGGAGGACTTGGTTGCTGTTAATTGCAAAACTGCGTTTGTAAGCCTAGATGGTTTTGGAGGGGTGGTCCTTTGTTCTCGATGTGGCTCTCATTCTGGTTGTTTATATCAGCAAATTAAGCTTGCTATAACTGCAGCAGGAAAGCTTGTCCCTTTCCTAAACAGCACTAAACTTATCGTGGATTGTTTCAGCTTTCCTGTTTGGGCCTGATTGCAAATTTTATTGAATCAAAGCTTCCACGAAATCATATATTTTGGATGGAGAGCTCTCATCACGAGAGAAAAATGTAGTGTTCCATTCTACTGGACATCAGGAAAGGCTTTAATTCAATAAAATTCGAATCCCAAAAATAATCCCGTTAATTCTCTACATATTATTGGTACGTATAAAGAAGATAATATCAATGTATATAATTATCTTATATTTACTTTGATGCGGCAGTGGTTGTCCTCCCCGACTAGTCACTTCTGGAAACACAGACAATTGACGAATGCTACATTCCAAAGATATGGGTTTTCGTCCACTGCATCTTCTGAACCGAATGACAAGGAGTCTAACCAATCTGCCGAGCATGAAACTAAGTCTACCAAGGCAAATGGTGACTCTACAGATCCAGAGCAAACACAGGATACAGGTTTTAGTCCCGAATTTGAGCATCCTGAGTTCCACTCTATATAAAGGAGGATGAGAGGTACTAATTGAACTGCATTTTCTGATTCAGATGAAGAGGCTGATCTGTCCATTGATGATCTAGTAAAGCTAGTTGGGAGAAGGAAGAGCTGCTGACGTTAAAGCACAAGGAGATTGAAAAGATGAAAGATAAAGTCCTCCGTAGCTATGCTGAAATGGAGAATGTTTTAGACAGGACAAGACGCGAGGCAGAAAACTCAAAGAAGTTTGGAATCCAGGTCTGGGCTTTCAATTTTTGTCTGTGTCTTGATATTCCCTTTTTTGTCCTTATCATTCTCTTTTCAATTTCATGTGACCAATCCTTGACATACAATTCTGCACTTTTGAATTATGAGCAGAACTTCGCCAAGAATCTTTTAGACGTTGCAGATAATCTGGGAAGAGCTTCATCTGTTGTCAAGGATAGCTTTTCAAAGATTGATGCATCTAAAGACTCTGTTGGAGCAGTGCCACTTTTAAAAACTCTGTTGGAGGGTGTTGAAATGACCGATAAACAACTCACAGAGGTGATTTATCCATCTTTATTCTGTTAAAATTTGCTGATTGCCCATCTCTTAATGGGAAGCTTCAAATTATAGTTGTCTTCTTATTTTTTGTATTTCCTTTTTACTATCATTACTCGATAAACTTATAACTTCTATTAGTCAATATATTATCATATGAATATACGGGTGCAGATCTTGTCGTTTTCCTGGATATAACTATAATGGTAAAGTTTCAGTGGAAGGTCATGTGTTATATTCTTGTTGTTATTGCAGATGGTGTGAAAAGTTACTTTTGGTCAAATTGGCATACCATGCAATTTAGTGGAAGTGTGAGTCTTAGGCATGCCATGAGTTACTGTGAATTCAGTCTCTTTTGGGGGGTGGTGCAGCCCCCCCCCCCCCCCCCCCCCCCCCCCCCCCCCCCCCCCCCCGGGGGGGGGGTGAATCTAGATGATGACTCAATAAAATCTAGTTAGTGGATATAACTATAATGGACCTGAATTTTTTTTATTGAATCTAGATAGAGAGCCCCTTGCAATTTAAAGTTGGGTGCATCCCGCGCAGAATTTTTTTTTTTTTTTTTTTTTTTTGTGCACTTCACAGTTTACATAAATACCCTTGTATTATATCCCTAATATCATTCATATTCCTATTATAATACTAATCCTTAGCAATTATGATCACCTATGGTATCAAATCGTGTATCTTAATATAAATTATGCAATAGTTAGTCAATTTACTTTACAACCATATATGTCAAAGAATATGTACAAATTTAGAACACAAAGCTATGGATCTTAAGACAACATATTGACTCAACAAACTGACCCCGGATGCCCTCACCTCGACTACCTTCTTTTCTTTTCTTTTTAGTAGTGAGTTTCCAGTTTTGGTGCTATCAACAATTAGCATAAACAAATCTCATTACTACTCAAAAATTGGAAATTAATAGATGATTAACATGTACTAGAAAACTGATAGCTAATAGCTATGCTTCTTCTCTTTGTTTTCTTTTTGGGTAACACTGCTTTTCCTCTTTCAAGTCTGAAGTACTCAATGGATATCTGACAAATAGTTTTCTTTCAATAGGCAAAGCCCTTTCTCTATCGTCCACTCGTCATCGTTTCTATATATGACAGGCAAACTAGATCATGTGTCTTTTTAGTTTCTTCCCACTTTGATTGCCTCATTTCCAAAATGTTGGACGTGCTTCACAAACCATGGAATAGATCTTAGTTACACCAAACTGTTTCTCTATCCTAAAAAGATGGATCTGCTTTGATGAGAACAGCCATTGCAGAAGTGATCATTAAAAAATCTCAAGGAAAAAGATTGGGAGGGATAAACAAAGAATAGAAAATGAGTAGGAAGATTTAACACCTCCGATTATTAGGTTTGGTGATTTGCCACCTGCTTGATGATGGATTTCACACCCAAAGGTGGTGGATTTCACATCCAACATGCATCACAGGTAAGAAGAATTGTTGGAGGAAATTTCAATGTTTCATTTGACAAAATTTTATTCGGCCATCTTTGCTTTACATGTTACATCACTCTTCTCCAATTTATAGCTAAAGATTCAGTAGCTCTCAATTTCCGAAGACACGACTATAATGTAATTGGCATGACTCTTAGATAAACACAACAATAAATGCGATCAACATGACTCTTAGGGCGTGTTTGTTTCGCCGCAAAACGCAAGTCGTAAAACTTCTTTTCCATTTTCCGTTGTTTGTTTCGCTGAAAAACAAGTTGCAAAATGCAACTCTTCTTTTCCCACTTGCAGTTGCTACAGTTAAATTTGTGGTCATGTAAATCTCACTTTTACACTCATATTTTCCCACTTGCAGTTGCTACAGTTAATTTTGTGATCATGTAACTGTCACTTGTAGTACACTTACAGTTCAAGACAGTTACTTCATAATCAATATATAATTTAATATTATTAAATATTTAATATTTTAAATAGTGTTTAATTTCTAATTTAATTATTTAATATTTTTAATCTTTAATTTTTTAATTATTTTTAATATTGTTTTAATATTTAATATTTTACTATTTTTATTTAATATTTTTATTTAATATTTTATTTAATACTTTATTATTTTATTAATACTTATTCAATTTTTTATTATTTTATTTAGAGTTAATATTTTATTAATATAACAATATTATACTTTAATATAAATTATTATATATTTAATTATTTATTTTTTATATAAAAAATTACTTTATTAATATCATAATATATTTTATTATTATATTAATATTTTATTATGCTAATATTGTAATAATAATTCAGTATAATAATACTATAATGATAATTTATTATTAAATTATAATTATATTTTACTTTGTTAATTTTATATTTCTATAATATTACAACAATATTATAAAAAATTTATATTATAATAATTTTCAAGTATTTTTAATATTATAATATTATAACTATATTTTATTATTTTTTAAGATTTTTAATATTTATATTTTATTAACGTTCTTTAGATTTTCTTAAAATTTTATATTATTTATTTAGTTAATATTTTAGAAATATTTTACTATTTATACTAATATTTTATTAATATTATTGTTATAAATAAAATATTAAGATTATTAATTTTTTTATCTCAAATTTATTAATACAATTTAATTTGCAATAGTAGATTTAATTTAATAGTATTTATAATATTTAAATCACTGCTACAGTTAATTTTGTGGTCAACTTTTCCACTTACACTTTTACATTACCAACCAAACACCGTAAAACACAATATACTTTACCATTTACACTTTCACTTTATCAACCAAACACCATAAAACACAATATACTTTTTCATTTACACTTCACTTTATCAACCAAACACCGTAAAACACAATATATTTTCTCTGCTACAGTTCACTTTTTCCATTCTCATTTTACGACTTACGACTTGCGACGTTTTGCAACGAAACAAACAGGCCCTTAAACAAACACTACACTAACGTTAATAACATTAGTCTAGATAAACACAACTCGACTCTTAGATCACCAAACACACTCACAAAACCAGATGCAAAGTTTAATAAATGTAGGTGTTAACCAAATACAATAACAACAACAAGCTTTTATCCTAAACTTTTGGGGTCGGCTACATGAATCATTTTCTTCTATTCAACTTTGTTAAGAGCCAGGTCCTCAATAGCATGAAGCAATGACATATCCTTCTTATGTGCTAACCAAATGCAAACTACAACAAATGTAGGTTCGTAAGCTTTCTACAACGGTCTGCTGATGGAGGAATCGGCTCTTTAGAAAAAAAGAAATTGTATAAGCTTTTTGCTTTCAAGGGTTAGCCTAGCCCAATTGAATCAATAGTAGCAGCAAAGGAGGAAGGAAGCGGGGAAGGTATCCCAAGCCGACGTTGGAGGAATATTTGATGCCATCATCTCGTCTACACTCAAAATATCTGATCTCCATCATTCTCCCCAACTTCAAAAAAATAATCTCAGATGAATGGAGCATTGTGTGAACTCGGCTTGACGGAAGTTTTATAGAAATATTGACGTTTGGGCTTTGAACCCATTATATATTCATCTCCATCGCAGCACCATTGGAAGGCTCAACAATTGCTTAATCAAAATAGGGGTTTAGAGATTTATGGTCTCAACTGTAAGTGCAGAAAGAAAGTTTGGCATGACATAATGTTTGTATTAAGGTTTAAGGAATCAATTTGACATTGATATGTACTAGGCAGATCGTATCTGGTTTAAGCATGCTGATCTGATCTTGCCAATACTGAGGATATTGGCTGATGTTGTCTTCTTATATAGGAGGGGATCTGAAGTTTGAAGTACCAAAAATTTGACTTATTCCATATAATAATTTGAATGACCATCATTTAGTAATTAATTTTTGAAGGTGGCATGGCAACTGTGAAAAGCTGAAAACCATTGTTTTTTAGAGCGACAACAGAAATCTAATCAATTAGAAAGACCTAATAATAGTGTTGACTGGCTGTTTGGATTAGTCTTTAATATTTAGTTGAATTCTCTATGGTAACCATATAATATTGGGTTAAATTCTTCTCTGTATTTTGACCTGTAACTTGAGTTTCAAATAAATTATTAAATTGAATTGCTTCTATTATAAACTTCAACCCCTTTGATATTATTAAAACTTTGCTAAACATGTTCAATAATTAAATAATTTATAAGAAGCTAACTTAAAAAATTGATTTCTCAAAATTATAAATTATCGAGATTTCAACCTTGGTTTGTATGTTACTATTGACAAAATAGGTATCTTGGGTTCTGATATTCTATTTAATATACAAATACCATATCATTTAGAAATTACTGCTACATTAACTATTAGTATACAAGTTCGTTGGAGATTTGTTTTGATCTTCATCAATTTATTTAATAAAAATGCCAAACGCAGCCTATCGTCTTTACCATTTTTTTAGATTTAGATATAGATTAATATATTTATTCTAAACCTCTGATATTAATAATCTAAAATTTCCAATCCAAAATTACCAAAACTTGCACACTCCTAATATTCAACAACAACAACTAAGCCATTCGTCCCAAGTATTTGAGGTAGGCTACATGAACCGAAAGAGAATTATGCCAGATCGGGCACATGGATCAACTTTCTCCACTAATTCCTATCGAGCAATATGTCTCCATTAAGACCTTTAGCTTATATATCTTGTCGTATCACCTTCATTCATGTATTCTTCGGTCTCCCCTGCGCTCTTTTAACTTGCCCTAATTTGATACGTTCTACTCGTCAAACTGGCGTATCTGTAGATTTACGTTGCACCTGATCAAACCATCGTAGGCGGTTTGCACACTCCTAATAATGATACCAAAAAAAGCAAACTGAACCTGTGCGATTGATACCGAGATTTCAACCTTGGTTTGTATGTTTCTAATTGACAGAAGTTGGTATCTTAGGTTTGGATGCTCTCTTTTATTGGAAGACTAGTCTCTCCCTAGAACTTGCAACTCATGACAAAACCTAGGTCTTTCAAATGGGTTTCAAAATAAATTTATAGTGCGAGTTAACTCATCATAACATATAGTTGTATCAAGATATATATCATACCACAAGAAAACTAATTGTATTGGAAGATACATTGAACCACTGGATAAATAAGATACATGTTGATTTCTTTGTTTTATCATCGAATCATAAGATGTGTATCACATATCGTAGATATTGACAACACTGTTTGTTCCCATTGATTCTAACAAGCTTCCATGGAAAAAATTGAAGTTTTCACAACTTTATCGGTAGATATATCTTTTGACTGGAAAATTTAACTTGTCACTCTGAGCTTGCGCAACAATAGATTAAAGGGGGTGAGAGCATTTTTTGCAGGTTGTGTGAGAACTGCCAAAACTTATATTAGAAAAGCATTAGCATTAGCATTAGCCTTTTTCTGAGAAGCTTTTTCTTTCTACAGGTATTTAAGAAGTTTGGGGTGGAGAAATTTGATCCCACAAATGAGCATTTTGATCCTCACAGGCATCACGCAATGTTCCAGATACCGGATGCTTCCAAACCAGCTGGCACTGTTGCTGCTGTCATGAAGGTACGTGCATTTTCGAAATTTGATTTGTTCTTTTCCCTGTGAGTATACTTAGATTTTCAGTGTTGAGTCGTTGAGTTTGTACCAAATTTCTTTTTAATTTCGCGCAGTCTGGCTATATGCTCTATGATCGCATTCTTCGTCCAGCTGAAGTTGGTGTCACTGAAGCATTGAACAATGAATCTGATCAAAACCCTGTGGCGTGAGCTGTATCCGAGGCTGCAAATTTTCTGTCTACATATCTGATATCCGATAATTTGTATAATCCTGTGAGAAATGGAGTAACTTTCTTTCAGTGGACCTGGAGAAAAAGAGGCTAGTGATTCAGTTGGCAAATAAGAACTGTGATTTATCCTCATATTATAGCTATGTTTCCTTTGCCCTTTCAGTTTTGTCCTTTTTAGATGGAATCATGGGATCAAACAGAAGTTTGTGTTTATTAAATAGAAACCAGAAAGGGTTTCTCTTTCAGTTGATTGAGGAAACGTTTAATGTTTGTTTCACAAATCACAGTGCCTTGTGGGAAGAATTAGCCTGCAGTGTTTAGTTTTTTCTTTATATGGATCTGTTCAGACTTTCTGCTGCTAGTATACTTTCCTTTTGAAGGCCAGATTCAACTGTTTGGTTAGGGTGAAAGTGAGGAAGTGAGGAAGTAGTAATAGTTCCCTTTGGAACTTGAGAATTGGTTAGTGAGTTTTTTGGTGTTTGGATGTTGTTGTGAAGTGTAGTTTGGAAAATGTTATGTCTTTTTTAGTGTTTGGTATTAATGTGAAACTGAAAGTGGAAAAGTTAGCCACAAAATTGACCGCAAAATAATATTAAAATAAAAAATAATTAAGAAAAATACAAATTAGATTGTAATTAGAATGCAAGTGAGATTTATATGATCACAAAATTAATTTTTTTGAGCTACAACTTATTATAAATGATGTTTACATGACCACGAAATTAACCGTAACACCCTGGTAGTGAGGAAGTGATTGTGTAAAAGGAAAAAGAGAAAAGGAAAAATGATTTTCTTATTTTTCTTTTCCGGTATTTGAATAGCTAGGAAAGTGAGTAATTATACTTCCTCGTTTCCTTACTTCCGCTCACTTCCTTGCACCCAAACATAAATTCAATTGCGTGCAGTTTGTACAAAGCTTAGCTGTTATTTTTATTAGATTTTAGGAATCAATCTGACAACTAATCAAAGTCACCAATCTAACTGGCCAGGTCGGTGAATATCAGGTGGGAGGTTTTCCGTTCAATAGAACGTTACTTAATTACAGAACCGCCTTTCAATTACCTTCCTTAGTTAAACACTAATTAGACTGGTGTAAGTCAGTCTTAATATACTGTATATCAGTATAACCCCTATATAAAGAATATTAATTCAGTGCTAATGGGTTACTGGACGCTGGTTTCCCAAGATACAACACTCCTTAATCACCGTACGGTCGAAACGTAGTAAACTAGTACCTTCACAGGATTATCAAAGCAGCAGGACCAGACAAGACAAATCTCAGGGAGAGTATTTGTCTTTATATTGGAGGAACACCCACGAGGGAGATAGAAGAATATTCTTCTTTAGAAGTCACAGATTCAGACAACAATTATAGTAAAAAATCTGTGGACATGGTTTCCCCCTAATCGCGCGCGAAAACTCCAAGTACCCAAAGGGCACACCCTTTGTTCCCATTTTTCTCTATTTAAACACTTCAAACTTCCATCCTTTATCCAATGTGGGACTAAATGCTTTTAACTACCTTTAGTCCCCTTTTGGCTTTTGAATTAGGCAAACTTTAGAGTTGAATATCTCATTCATTCGAAGTCAGAATTGAACATGTGAATATACCACGTTCATCCCCAATGGAAGGAGAACACACTCCAACCATTATCCAATTGATTCTATCAACGGATCTCACCGTAAGTTAACCCAAAGATTCACATTTAATTCTTCATATTTCCCAACAATCCCTCACAATGAATAGAGATTCAAGGAATTGACACACAAATAGACTGACTCTATAGTGAAAGGTACTTTAAAAAAGAAACTGCATTAGGATAGGTGAATTAGGTCTTGAACCTTCCATAGCGGAAGTTTTATCGGACTTACTAACTAATCAGTGAACTAAGTCTTGAACTGTTAACCGTTAGTGTAAGACAAGTCAACAAGCTTCTCACAGTAACTTTTCAAATTAGCTTTGGTTCTCGGTTGTGTCCATTTTGGCCCTAGACATTCTTAGTTTCAGAGAGTATCTTTAGGGAATAACAGCCTCCATAGAAATTCTCAAAAAGCCGACCCAGCTCTATACTCACATAGGTGATTGTCTTATTAAGAGTAGTCTACTCTACTCCACTTGTTTTAATAACAAGACAAAAGCATCATTGAAAGCGTTAAACTTATCCTTAATCCACTTGTAGAAAGTACTTGTGTGCACCTTAGGAATGGATTGGAGTCAAGCTCCTAAGTGCTTACTTGTTGAGTCAATCATAACTAGTTTTTCCTCTTGAACTTAGTCCATGGGATCTCCAGTCGCTAAGTGAGGTTTCCATTAAGCTGACTCGGTAAGGTTAGGTTTTTAGACTCATTCCCCTCGATGCGCAGTTTATACGCTCTCCACTTAAACCTTTGGTAAACGGACCTGCTAAATTATTTTAAGGAGACAAAGTCAAAAGAGATAATTCCATTTGAGAGCAACTGCTTAACGGTATTATGTCTACGACGAATATGTTTAGACTTACCGTTATATATAAAATGTTGTGTCGTAGATATAGCTGCTTGATTATCGCAGTGAATGCATATAGCTGGCACTGGCTTTGGTCAAAATGGTATATCTTTCAAACATTATCGAAGCTATTCTGCTTCTTCTCCGGTCTTATTTAAGGCTATGAATTTCGATTCCATAGTGGAACGGGCAATACATGTTTGTTTGGAAGATTTTCAAGATACCGCTGCTCCTCCTAGAGTAAATACGTATTCGCTAGTTGATTTTGATTCCTCAGAATCTACAATCCAATTAGCATCACTGTATCCTTCAAATACAGGTGGATACTGTCCATATCTTATGGTATATTCCTTGATATGTGATACGCAACCTAATACTCGTAATAAAGCAGTTCAATGATCATCACTAGGGTTACTAGTGTATCTGCTTAACTTGCTTACAACATAAGCAATATCGGGTCTAATGCAATTCATTAAATACATAAAATTTCTGATAATCTGAGAATACTCCAACTGGCGTACTCTAGTTCATGTATTCTTATGGAGGTGGATGTGTGGGAGAAAAGGATTTGTATTCTCCTTTATCCCATAATATTTGAATTTTTCTATCATCTTATCCTCGTAGTGAGATTGAGATAGACTGATTCCATCTGGCGTTCTTGTGATTTTAATTCCTAAAATTACATCAGCAACCCCCAAATCCTTCATGTCAAAATTGTTGGATAACATTCTTTTAGTGGACTTAATAATTTCAATATTAGTCCCAAGTATCAACATGTCGTCTACATAAAGACAAACAATGATACATGCATTTTCAACTATTTTAGTGTAAACACACTTATCGCATTCATTAATAGTGAATCCATCTTTGATCATGACACTATCGAATTTCTCATGTCATTATTTTGGAGCCTGCTTTAGACCGTATAAGGATTTTACCAATTTACACACTTTGTGTTATTGGCTCTTGACTATAAATCGTTCAAGTTGCTCTATATATATTTCTTCATTTAATTCACCATTTAAGAATGCAGTCTTGACATCCATTTAATGGATATCTAAGTTACGCAATACTGCAATTATAATTAACATCCGATGGAGGTTATTTTTGTTACTGGTGAATAAGTACCGAAGTAGTCAAGGTCTTCCTTTCGTCAATAAACCTTGGCTACTAATCTAGCCTTGTACTTATCGATAGATCCATCGGTATTAATTTTCTTTTGAAAGTCCACTTACTCCTAATTGGTTTATTGCCAGGAGGCAAGTTTGCCAATTCCCAAGTACGATTACTTAGTATGGATTCTATTTCGCTATTTGTAGTTTCTTTCCACATTTGTACTTCTGGGGTAAACATAGCCTCTTTAAATATTTGAGGCTCGCTTTCAATAGCATATGCTATGAAATTTGGACAAATTTTTTTTAGATTCTAGATCTCTGACTTCTTCTTAGTTCAATTTTCGCATTAACAATCAGTTCTTTGGGGCTTTCGTCTCTGAATGCCATCTCATGTGTTCTTTTCCCAGAAGTCTTTTCTATTTCCCGTTTGTATGGAAAGATGTCTTCAAAGAACACAACATCTCTAGATTCGATAATCATGTTTACATGAATATCTGATATTTTTGATTTATGAACCAAAAATCTATATGCACTACTATTCAAGGCATAACCTATGAATATGCAGTCCATAGTTCTTACTCCCAACTTAGTCTTTTTAGGCAATGATGCTAGTACCTTTGCAAGGCACCCCCACATTTTGAGGTAATGGTAGAAAAGTGTCCTTCCATGCCATAACTCAAATGATATAAGACCAAGTTTCTTATGGGGTACTCTGTTTAGAATATAATTTGCAGTTAACAGAGCTTCCCCCCTCAAGTTCTGCGGAGCTCCAGAACTTACGAGCATGGAATTGACCATCTCCTTTAAAGTTCTGTTATTCCGTTCAGCAATTTTATTTTGCTGAGGAGTATATGGTGCTGTAGTTTGATGGATTATACCAAATTTAGCACATAACTCAAATCATTTGATTCATATTCTCCGCCTCGATCGAATTTTAGAATCTTGATATTCTTATTGAGTTGATTCTCAACTTCAGCTTTATTGTTATAAACATTTCATTGCCTCATCCTTACTGTTTAGAAGATACACATAACAGTATCTTGTACAGTCATCAATAAAAGTAATAAAATACTTTTTCCCACCTCTAGTTGGCATAAACTTTAAGTCACACAAATCGTTATGAATTAACCCTAACGGTTCTGTATTTCGATCAATTGAGTGAAATGAAATTTTCGCAAACTTCGCCTCAACACAAATCTCACACTTACGAATTTCTTTCAAGTTAAGTTTAGGAATATATCCTAGATTAGACAAATTTTTTAAGGACTTGTAATTTACATGCCCTAATCTAGCATGCCATAAAATAGGAGAGTCAAACAAATAAACATAAGATTTTTTTATTTATAAGCTTAGGGTACAAATACACAGATTTTTTATCCACAACTGCAACATTGGCCTTAAAAAGACCATCAACAAGATAACCCTTACTCACATATATCCCACCCTTAGTAAGTACAAATTTATCTTATTCGAAAACCATTCTAAATCCTTTCTTACTAAGTATTGATTCAGATCAGATTCTTGCGGATATCTGGAACATGTAGCACATCATTCAGAGTAAGCTCTTTCTCAGATGTCCACTTCAGGATGACCTTTCTTTTCCCTCAACCTTGAAGACGACTGAGTTTCTCATGAAGAGTTGCTCATCTTGCTCTAACTTTTGATATTCAGAGAATAATAATTTCTCAGAGTAGATGTGCTGAGCAGCCCCAGTGTCTACCCACCAATCCTTATTGTTGGTCGTCAGATTTACTTCTGACACCATAGCTGAAAGGCTTGGCGATGCATGATCGGTCAGGTTTGCCTGTGGATGGTTCTTCTTGTTCTTTTTGAGACGGCTGCGACATTCATTCGCCTTATGCCCCTCTTTGTTACAGATATAGCAAGTTCCCTTGAAGCGCATGATCTTGCCTTCTTGGACCTTGCCTTTATCCCCTTGGGCAGTTTTCTTCCGTTTTAACCCTTTGGAAGTAGTCGCTTTCCCTTTTGGGCCTTCGATCACATTGGCCTTGGCTTCATAGGAGTTCTTATTGCTCTTTTTCTCGGACTTTCGGTTGTCCTCCTCAATTCGAAGCCTCACAATGAGATCTTTCAACTTCAGCTCCTTACGCTTATACTTTAGGTAGTTTTTGAAATCTCTCCACGTAAGTGGGAGTTTCTCCACAATTGTAGCAACCTGAAAAGTTTCAGGTAGATTCATACCTTCAGCCTCTATCTCGTGCAAGATAAGTTGGAACTCTTGCACCTGACTGATCATAGTCTTGTTGTCCACCATCTTGTACTCCAGAAATCGTCCTACGACGAACTTCTTGGTACCGGCATCCTCAGTCTTATACTTCTTATTAAGATTGGCCCATAACTTCTTTGCCGTTGTAATTGAACTATAGACATTATAAAGAGAGTCATCCAGTCCATTTAAAATATAGTTTCGGCAAAAGAAGTCGCCTTGCGTCCATGCATCGACTACAAGGACCGAGTCCTGATCAGTTCCGAGTTCTGGTGGATCCTCTTGTAAGAATTTGGCCAAATGCAAAGTGATCAAGTAGAAGAGCATTTTCTGTTGCCACATCTTGAATTTTGTGCCATCGAATTTTCCTGATTTCTTCGGCTTCGGGTTAGAAAGTGGAGCAGACATCAAAGTTTGAATCTGCATGTTTGGCGCCTTACTTGAGCTGTCTTGATTAGTCTCAGATATTTTCTGTAATTTTAAGCAGAACATAAGTAAGTAACTTCAATATTAATTGTCTTAAGATTGTTAGAATTTAGGAATCAATCTGACAACTAATCAATGTTACCGATCTAATTGGCTAGGTCGGTGAATATCAGGTGGGAGATTTTATATTCAATAGAACGTTTCTTAATTACAGAACCACCTTTAAATTACCTTCCTTACTTAAACACCAATTAAACTGGTATAAGTCAGTCTCAATATATTGTATATCAATATAACCCCTGTATCTACCAAATCACCATACGGTCGAACCGTAGTTAACCAGTACCTTCACAGGATTATCAAGTCGAACCGTAGTTAACTAGTACCTTTACAGGATTATCAAAGCAACAGGACCAAGACAAATCTCAGGGAAAATATTTGTCTTTATATTGGAGGAACACCCACGAGGGAGATAGAAGAATATTATTCTTTAGAAGTCACAGATTCAGACAACGATTCTATTAAAGAATTTGTTGAATTTTTTGAGCCTTTTTTCAGAACAAATCTTGCTACAGAATCCAAGTTACTTATTCACTTTCACTTCGGAATCCGAGTTGCAGCTATTTATAGCGCTCCGGGAACGGCAGAGTCGTCCGAACGGTTGCAACGGTTCGATCTGAACCGTTGCAACGGATCGTTCCAGACAGGAACCGCACAAACTGGAAGGGCAGAGTCGTCCGAACGGTTGCAACGGTCTGAACTGTTGCAACAGATCGTTCCAGACAGGAACTGCACAAACTGTTGCAACGGTTCGTTTGCGGTTTCCTGTTAGCCATTGCGCAGGCCCGGATAGCAGAGCGGACCATTGCGCAGGCCCGGATAGCGGAGCGGACGCGATCCGCTATAACACCATACGCATGAGGCCTGGTTCAAAAAGAACTGGACTGGGTAGTAGCGAACCCGAGCTCCGGGCTCCGGCACCGGTGCCAGCAGGCGTCGCGCACGCGCAAGCATGGTATCCCCCTAATCGCACACGAAAACTCCAAGTACCCAAAGGGCACACCCTTTGTTCCCATTTTTCTCTATTTAAACACTTCAAACTTTCATCCCATGTTCAATATGGGACTAAATGCTTTTAACTAGCTTTAGTCTCCTTTTGGCTTTTGAATTAGGCAAACTTTAGACTTGAATATTTCATTCATTCGAAGTCAGAATTGAACATGTGAATATACCACGTTCATCCCCAATAGTAGGAGAACACACTCCAACTATTATCCAATTGATTTTATCAATAGATCTCTCCGTAATTCAACTCAAAGATTTACATATAATTCTTCATATTTCCCAACAATTTTTGAGGTTAAATTTCACTAAAATAACTTGTTTTCTGCCTATATTTTCACTTTTAGTACAATTCATTTCAATTGTAGCTCGGAAGATGTCCAACGTTCTCTAAATATTATTTACAAGCCTGGGTTTGAGTCCTACTTATCTTAGGTGCTAAACTTTTTTTTCCTTATTTTTTCAATCTTTTTTTTTCCTATTTCTTCAAAGAAAGCTTTTATTAATTCTTAAACACAACTTTTTGTTAAATCATAAAGAAAAAGAAAGCAGAAACATTTTGCTAAATTCTCAAACACTTTTCTATTCTTCTTTTCTTACATTTCCCCCTATTTCTCCAACAACTTTTTATTAATTCCCAAAAAATAACTTTTTATTAATTCAAAAATATAAAATAAGCAGAAACAATATACCATTTAGAGATCAAATAATAAAGATAAGTAGACATGATATAATATTTAACAATATGAGTGGTTTATATAGAATAAAGATTATAATAGTATAAATATAGATTTCAATCTGCTGAAAAAGTAATGAAGATTAACCCTGAATGCATTAGAATGTATTCAATAATTTAAAAGTTTTAACATATTATTAATTTGGGACTAGAATCATGAATTTTTAATTCAAAAATATTAGAGTTATATATAAGTTTCTTCAGATCAGATCTCAATAAATTTAATAATAGCACATTAATTTAATATCCACATACGTTTGAGAAAACACATTTTAAGATCAATTTAGATCTTAAACATTTATTGTTTTTTAAGATTATATTAGAGATGATAAAAGTTAAATAATATTACTCCGCTATGCTCACACTAAAAAAGATCCTGCGGTTGTCACTATGTGTAGTTGATTTCTCAGCAACCAACGGGGCATTTGGGTTGGTGTAAGGACATGCACCCTCTAGTCCAATATCCTGACTACGCCACTGGATGTACACCCCCAAATCTCTGGTATTTAAAATTTAATCAGCAAATCATCATTGATATCAGAATTCACCCTCTAAATTTTGAGAATAGGGATTGCACTACTTTGTTTGCTAGAAATGAGACTTTTGAAGTTTAAGGGAAACAAACCTCACTGCTTGAACTTGGACAAGACTTTTGAAGTTCAAGGGAAAACAAATCTTACTGCTTGAATTTGGACAAGAGACAATGTGATTGTAAGGGGTTGGAATTGACATGTATCCCACGTAGGCATGTTGTGCTTGCATAAGACAGATGAAAAGAGAACTGGAGACTTATATCCATGAGTATTACCATGTAGAGAAGTATAAACTTGCATATGAAGGTATAATAAACCCAGTGTCTACCAATATTGTCACCACTTGAGAAGAAAGCTTCTAAGAGAGAGGAGATCACACAGTCAATAGAGCACACAAGAAAAGAGGCGCTGATGAGCGCAAGAAGAACACAGTGTCAATAAGCAAAGAAGTAACAATAACAAAGTGTAAGAATTGTAAGGAAGTGAGCCACAATACAAGAACTTGCAAGAATCCACACGTGCCACATCCTGCCAGAGTGCATAGTGACAATAAGGGTGGTAGACCAAGGAAGAGGCAGAAGACTCAGACCATACAAAGAGGAAATGCAACAACAAACACTCATCAACAAGTGTACAATGATCCATCATCTTCTACTCTTCAACAAGCATCTACTAATAGGGGAAGAGGTGGAACAAGAGGGCGGTGGTATTGGAAGAGGAGGGGTACTGGAAGAGGGAGAAAGGGCAGCCCAGGAGGAGGAAGAGAGAAGTCTACTAACAAAGGAAACAAGGGGACAAGAGGAAGGGGTGTTGCTGCAACTCAGGGAGCACATGTACTAGGGGAGGCACATATCTTGACAATGTCATTCCAAATAACTTAGATGACATTGGTGGTAGACATGGCATTACTATTGACACAGAAAGCGGGATTCAACTTAATTTCACAACTGCTACCAATCATCACACTCAGGTATAGCTCCTAACAAACATGTGTCCTTGATGAATACATATTTTCAAACCATTATAGACTTTACACATTGCATTCTTTTATTTAACAGCAAGATACTCGCAATATTGGTGCACAAAAGGAAGACCAAGCAAGGCAGCCCTAAAATGAGGTTACATGAATATATAGCTTCTAGTATATATAAATTTGATTCAATCCACACTTATCCATAAGTTGTTTTTAAGCATAATGTGCCAACTAATATGTGTTTTACTGCAACATCATCAAACAACAGGGCTGAAGGAAGAAGCGCACCAACCCCAGTGTTCAGGTATATTTCATTTTATTTTAGCTATGATGCATAAATTGCTCGTTGTGGATTAGGGTGAATGAGTGAAGAAATTCCTTTTTGCAGCTACAACAAGAATCAGAGCATGTCACAACTCATCAGTGCTTAGGTAGAACTATAACACTTTGTGAGTTATGCACTCTAAACTTGTGATTTTTCAGTAAACTTATGATACTTTGTGGGTTATATGTACTCTAAACTTGAATATTGGAAGTCCTGTGTTAATCTGATATGTAATCCATATATGTTATGTTTGCTTCTGTGTTATTAAGAATGATTTCTGGGATGAGCATGACAGATTTCTAAGAATTGAAGTATACATATGATGTGTGGTGTTTAGTTGAAATGAATGGATGTAGTTGAAGGAGGTATTTTTAGCCTTTTTATAAAGTTTTATGGGATTTTATGTGACTAATGCATAGATTGTGGGGGTTATTTGAGACTCTGAGGTAGTTAATTGAGACTTGTAGGAAATTTGAGGGGGTTTCGAGAATCTTAACAATCAACTATTTGGCAGTTCTTCTATCCATTTTCTGGATTGAAACTGATTTTAATGACTTCAAGTATCGATAAGTTTCTGATTTTATCAAATTAATAATTGTCCCAAACTCATTATATCTCAAATCCGTCAATTGTCACACTCATTATATGAAGAAAATTATCTTAAAAAAAAAAGCTTTGCATTCATAATACAAAAATCTTTATTACACAAAGAAACAGAAAACAACACCGATTACATTGTTCCAATAAAGAAACCTATAAACCACCCTAGAATTACAAAAAAAGCAACAAACATCAAAATCCTACTAATTTCCCCCAACAAATCTCTCCCATTTATTTCTGCTCAACAATATGTAGCTGAATCTTTTTGTTAATGTCTACTAGCACAACAAATTTCTCTCCGCATCAATTCACTTTTCTCGTGAAGGTCGGTAATTCCATCTTCCAATTTTCGTTTCTCTTTCAAATCTCTCTAAAAATCTCCTTGTTCCCTCTACTTCACCTCCCTGTTCTCTGAGCCTGACTCTTCATTTTCCTTCATGTCTATCCACTCAAAGAATCCACAATCATTGCTCTTTCAAATGCGGCATCTCCAAAATCAACGGTTTGGATTCAATTCGGTTGAAGAACGCAAGGTGGCCACTCGAACATAACAGAGATACTGCTTCACATTCATAGGGAATGATATTTTAGAAGGAGGACGAGAGAAAGGAGGATGAAGAAAGGGCAAGAATGGTTTCAACTAGGGGAAACCCTAGAAAGTGTGTGTGTTTGGAGGGTGGGATGGGGAGCGAGTGATTGTGAGTGAGGGATTATAAAAAATATAGTGTCTTTCTCATATGTATTTTCCAAATCTTTTATAATTTCAAAAATACTCCTCAAATCTTCATAATATCAGAATTACTTTCCAAATTCTTTCAAATTTTCATAATTACCCCCACCTGTCAAAATTACTCCAATACCCCTAGTCTTTCTCCTCTTTCTTCTCTCTTGTTTCTCTCCCTCCCTGCCTCCCCCCCCCCCTCTCTCTCCCTCTCTCTCTTTCTGAGGTGGCGAAAGTGGAGGAGGAGGCGGCAGCGGAGGAGGCGGAGGCGGAGTTATGGAGTAAATATGAGGGTAAGGATATTTTTGGGATTTCATATTTCGTAAAAAATAATTAGGGGATAATTTTGAAAATATGAAAGAATTAGGGGAGTAAATATGTTATTATGTAGATTTGAAGAGTAATTTTGAAAAGCTGAAAGAATTTGGGGAGTAATTTTGATATTATGAAAATTTGAAGAGTATTTTTGAAATTAAAAAAGATTTGAAGAGTACAACTGAGAAAGACCCAAAAATAAAATAAGATAAACACATGCAAATATAAGGGCAGCTTCGTCATAAAATGATTACGTGATGGGTGGATATTCTCTCCCAAAAATTATGAGGGCACCCAACAAATTCTTACAAGTGTGCCATTATTTTTTTTGATAATTTCACCCTTGGTGAAAAGTCCAAAATGTCCCTTTCTTTTTTCTCCGTCCCTTCTTCCTCTTTCCTCCCCTCCCTCCCCCCCCCGGCCTCCCCATCCCCTCCCCCCTCCCCCATCCCCCCTCCTCCTTCCCCGCTCCCTTCCTCTCCTCTCCTCCCCACACCCCCCCCCAGATCTGGCTGGGGCCAGATCTGGGGGGGGGAGTGGGTGCGAGACGGGAGGAGGGGGAGGGGAAGGGGGAGGCAGGGAGGGGTGGGGGAGAGGAGGAGATGAAGAATAGTGCATTTTGGCCTATTTTTGATTTTTTTGGGGTGCCTATATCACATTTGTGGGTTCCTTAATCACTGGGCTGCCTTCATAATTTTTTTGGGTGGAAATATCAGCTTCCACATACAGAGAGTGCAATTATAGAGAAACAAACAAAAATTACAAGATTGCCATTATTTTTTTTGACAATTTTACCCTAAGGTAAAATAACGAAAACACCCTTCTTCTTCCTCTCTTCCTCCCCTCCCCCCTCTTCCTCTCCGGCGATCTCCCCCACCCACCTCTTCCCATCCCCGCTCGCCTCCCCCTCCCCCTCCGCCTCCCCTTCCCCCTTTTATCTCCTCATTCCTACCTGCCCTCCCCCCCAACCGCCTCCTCCTCCCTCCCCCTCCCCTCGCCTCTTAGCTATGTTCGGTCAGAACATAGCTGGGGAAGGGAAAGCAGGCGGGGAGGGGAAGCGAGCAGGAAGGCGGAGGGGAAGAGAGGGGAGGCGAAGGGAGAGGGGAGGGCAAGATGCAGTGGAGAGGAGGTGCAGGGGAGAGGGTTTGGCGCTGAGGAGGGGGGTCTGGGGGACGAAGGGAGGGGCAGGGGGTCTAGTTAGGGAGGCGGAGGGGGAGGGGGAGGCGGCGGGCGAGGGGACATGGGGTCTTGTGCTGGGAAGGGTGCAGGGGAGGGGAGGGGAGGGGGAGGGGGAGGGGATCAGTGCGGAGGAAGAAAAGGAAGAAAGGGAGGATTTTGGGTAGGCTGGCAAAAAATGGGTGGGTCTAAGTGTTTTTACTAACTAATTTTATGTTTCCACTAACTAAGTGTTTCTACTTATCATTTCTTTGTTTCCAAAAAATCGAACTCGCATACAAACGACAGACTGAGAGAAGAGATTTTTTGGGATTTTTGAGGGATTCTTTGAGGTGGTTTTTTGAGAATTTGATAGTTGAGGGGATTTTTAGGAAAACCTTAATAAAAGGTATTGAGAAATTTAACCAAAAAATAGTTAACTGAAGAAGTATTGTGAACTATCAAAATTCCATAGAAACTTGTCTATATTTTCTAAGCATAAAACACAAATAGTGAAAGATTTGAAACAATTAACTAGAATTATAACAAGGTTTCCAAGGTAAATGAATTCTACATTGGAGAACACAGAATCCAGAACCAAAGCGCATAATTAAATTAAATAAGGAAACAAAAATGAGCGTCGTATGAAAATATGCAGTCCAAGAATGAATTACTGATTCTTGCTTCCCAAATTTTCGACGTAAAAGCTAAACAAAAAGGGCCGTCTTTGCTGATCATCAATATGTGGAGAGAGAAAAGAGTAAAAAGTTGAGAATGAAATTTTTAAAGAAAAAGGCACAGAACCGTCCACAATTATTAGTTCCCTTTCTTGAAGGACTCCATCTTCATGCCTATATAAAGAGGGGTTATTGCCCTTGATATTGTATCTTATACTCAATTGATTTAATAAGATTTTTCTCCCCATCTGTCTCGAGGATGTAGGCAATTGCCGAATCTCATTAAATTCGTGTATTCTCGCTTTCTTTTTTTTTGTTTGCTTGTTCGTGTGATTGGTGACTATTTCCTAGTGTTGTTATTCTGTGTTGCCGAGATTTCAATACAATAATCTTAATCTTTTAAGATCTCGTCTTATGGTTGATAGTACGGCAGCCCTTGGGTTGCATTATGAATTTTGATGCTTGTCCTCTTTCCTTTTTTTCCTTATACCAGTATATTGTGCATTAAGAAATTTTTAGAAATCAATTCAATATTTTTAGAGGTCCTAATTATACTTGAATGAATCCGACAAGATTTAATTCTATTAAATTTAAATAATAATCTAATCTAATTTTATTTAAATAATAAAAAGTGATATAATTCCAAACTTTCTTTCTTAAATAAAAACTAATTTTTTTGCAAAAATCAATATATATATATATATATATATATATATATATATATATATATATATATATATATATATATATATATATCCAAAGTTTTTTTTTCCTGTAACTATAATATTATGTAAATTTTTGATGCCTTCCTAGTTTAGAAGAAAAAGTTACCCTTACCTCTTTAAACACAGAACTCATAGATTGAAGGTTTTTGAAAGTAATTTATGAACACCATATTTAATTATCTCTAAACCATAATTGTATATAAATAACTATATTCTTACTATAATAACTAGATAAAAAACATCTCAATATAAACAGATATCAAATTGTTTAAATAATTTTTAATAAAAATAAAAAAAATAGATCTCCATATTAAGGGCTTTTTTTATCTCCTCGAAAAAAAAAAATCTCAAAAAATGATTAATTTCAAAATCGACCTCCCACAAATTAATTCAAAAAACGGACCTCTGACACGTCACGTCGGCGGCGGGGAGCCCCCAGACGACCAGGTCATTTTGGGTTCGTCCGGGTTGGCAACCAACATATATTTTTTTTGCAATGTATTTGTTTGTCCGGCGTTGGCAACCCCGATGAATTTTTTTTTAAATTTGTGTTCGTCTAGGGTTACCAACACTGGACGAAACTGACTTGGGCAAAAAAATTTCCCAACCTGTATCACAAGTATCACAAGATGTAACACACCTTTGACCCCAAACACTTGCGCTTAGGAACAACTGTGTGAAAATAGTTGGGCATATGTGTAGAGTATAGTACAAAATGAGTGTTGAAAATTTTGTTTAGTGGTCACTGGATGCTGAGTTAGCGCACACATTATACTCGGCTTGCAAATTCGTGTCTCTATTCGTGCTTGAATTTTGTGTGTCATTTTCTCGTTGGGCTTACTCTTTTGGGTCGAATTTGAGCCTTGAACTTACTTATATCTGAGTAGTATTTATTTTAACTAACATGAAACTAAATTGAAGCTCATCTCACAAGGTTAAAAGAGAATAAATAATATTAAAATTGAATGGGTTATATCTAATTTTAGAAAATACAGATGGAATGTATATTTGTGTAATTGATAATGGATTTATTTAGATATTAGTCCCTCAAATTATGCGAAATTTAAAAAAAAAAGAGTTTCTCAAATCATATGATTTGTGTACATTACCCAAATCGTTTAAGTTCTATAAAATTTATCCCTTTTACTATTTTCTATTACTAATTGACCCAAGTCTGGTTAGATTTTAACTACTCTCTCTCTCTCTCTCTCTCTCTCTCTCTCTCTCGTGTGAGAGAGACCCTCCACCATCTTCTTCTACTTATTTGCGTCGAACAGCACCCCTCTCATACTCTTTTTCTCTCTTAAAATAGAGTTGGGTTCATTTTAAATGAGTATGGGTCTAAAAAAGGCCATTAAACAGAAGGAGGAAATGAGAAAAGAGAATATTATGATAGTTTAAATAAATTTTTTTTTTCTTCTTGAAGTCAAGTTAACTAGGAGGACTGATAAGCTATGTGATTTGGGGGACTCCAAATCAAATGATTTGTTAGACTCTTTTCAAATTTGACAAACTTTAGAGAGTCAATATTTGAAAAAAAACCTTAGATGATCTTTTAGTTATTGATTAGAATTTAAATTTAATTAAAATAATACTTAAGTTGTGCCTCTTATTTGGTCCCTAATTGGGTCTCCATCCGTGCCACGCACAAGCAAGCAAGAGAGTCTAAAACATTGTTGTAAGAATAATTTTGAGCTTCAATCATAATTCATAATACTACTTTAGAAATTTATGTGGATTATAAATTTCATATTAACGTCTTGTGTCTTAGGGCTTGTTTGTTTCAGAGAAATGAGCTGAAAAAACGTTCATTTTCTCTGAATTTGTAAGCCTTTCTTCTTTTTCGTGCTGGAAAAAAGGCCCTTTACAAGAATGCAGTTTTCACCAAAAGAACTTAAAAGGTTCAATAGGCTGATTTTTAGTTTATCAGAAATTCAAATTGGGCTTTCCCAGCGAAACATGCCCTTGGCCTCAGTTTTGAGCCCATTTTCAATCCGAACTTTGAGCAAAATTCATAAAAAGCTCTAAGGACCCCCACACCTCAAATTTCCGGCATTTTTCTCACCGTCATAGGTATCAACCACGCTCTCAAATCTCGCGGCCGGTAATCTCTAAAAAAACAATGGGTCGAGACGAGGGCTGACGAGCGAGGCTCGCCTCCACGATACAGTACGCCAACAACCGCCGATCACGGGCTTCTCCTTCTCCTATCTTCGACCCGGACGACGATCGCCGCCGGAACCCTATGAAAATACATGGATGTATATACTACATGAAATACTTGTACAAATACCGGGTATTGATATTTAATTCTAATCATATTTATATTTTATTGATTTGGGGAGATGAATAAATGATAAATAATAAAATAAAATATAAAATAAAATGAAAATTGATTGATTGAGATATGGGGAGGTATGGGGAGTAGGTGAGAGTGGGTAGAATATTTTTATAAGGGAGGAGAGATGAGAATTATTCTCATCTCTCTCTCATCCTCTCTCTAGTGCTGGCCGGCGGCACGGCCAGCGGCCAGCTAGCCGGCGTGGGTGGCCGTGGGGGAGCACCAGACCCCCCTCCCATCTCTCTCTCTCTCCCCCCTCTCGGGTTTGACCGGCCATGGCGCCGGGGAGGCGGTCGCGCCACCGCGCGGCTGGGCGGCGGTGGCCGCGACAGCTGCGAGGAGCAGCAACAGCGGCGACTGCTGCTGCTGTGAATGGGCAAAACTCATAACGGTTTGGGTTTCCGGTTCAACCCAACCCGACCCGTTAGTCACCCAACCCGATAAGGTAAAAGTTTATTTTAGCCATGTGAGATTAAATAAATTATTTTGGGACCCTGAAAAATTAGAACAGCCCCCTGAATATTTTCAGTTAATACAATCCTAATCTTTTATATTGGTTTTCATTTTCCGAATGATATCTTGGCCATCCAAAGTTAGATTCGGACAATTCTTGAGCCGTTGTGATTGTGAAACGAGAGCTACATATCTTGTGTATCAGTATGTGGTATTGGGTGTTTAAAAATTTATCGGATATCGGTGAGTGAAAGTCCTAACTCAAGTCTTGTTTTTTCCAATTTAGAAATAATTATTATTGAGAAATTATTGATAATATTGATCCAATAGAGCTAAGATATTATTATTACGATGATTTGATAATTATTATAAAAGTGAATGAGTGCTGTGGAACTAAAATCCAATAGGATATCCCTAATAATGATTTGCGGGCGTGTTATATATGTATGTGTGTGAACATAATACAGGTGTAATACCAAATTGTGACTTGCTATTTATAATTCGTATAGACATGACCATTAAATGATGTAAGTGTATTAATATGGATGAACATATACAGATACCACATAAGTTATGTGTTTGTGAATTTCTGAGCATTATGTATATGTTGCGAGTATTTACTAGAATTAAGAACCGAATAATTAAGTACTGAGTTCTGATAAAAATGGTTAAGTATAAAATTTCAGTTAATACCATCTACCTGTTTGTGATGAATATTGATGTCACTCAGCCTGAAAATCATTAAGCGGGTAAAGTCTACCTCCGATTTTGTTAAACACTGTGATTACATGTGTATTGATTATTAATATAATAATGATGTTAGTTAAGTGAAGATTGATATTATATGTAAGTGATATCCAATCTGTTATGAAACTAATAGTTATGGATAATAATAATTGGATGGTGGTTGGTTAATACTGGTATACCCGGTAAGCAGATTAAACAGTGACAACGAAAAATTGATTACAGATAATAGATGTTTATTAATTAACAAGAGACAATTAGAAATCAGTTAAGATAAAAGATCACTTGAATACATCAACCATGACTGGATAATTATAGAATCAGTTATATTGATACTGGTATAAGCGAAATCCGAAGTTGATATTAGAATTGAACTAAGCAAATGAAATTGAAATTTATCTTCGAGCAACTTAACATAACCGTGATATAGAAACTCTGTTAAATGGGATATATGTAATTGATGCAATATGATAGAAATAGCATATTAATTAAAATATTGAAAATTCTATTAATATTGATAACTCAAATGGAATCGGGATAATTTGGTTAATTAGCTATTGTGAACGTGAACCGATAATGATGGAATTGATCAAAGTAATTGATAACGAACTGAATTAGAGCAGCGGAAAATAATTCCTAGTATTACCAGACATGCTTGATAAATAATTAGCATATCAAAAGCTCTTTATTAAGCTAGGTACACGGGATACTAATTATTATGTAGTATGTAGAGTATTGATCTTGTGGATACTGTTTTCGTAGTTATTATGTTTCATGATATATATGTTCATAAGTGATTTTGTGTATCAACTTGCACACTTGAGGTATCAAAGGTCATCGGATGACTTACATATATATATATATATATATATATATATATATATATATATATATATATATATATATATATATATCGATTAAGTTGTTGATCAGTAGTAATTGAAAGCAATTGGATGGACAAGTAACTAAAATTTATTAAACATGATGAGACGCGAAAAAATAATAACTTTGGATTAGAACTCATAAGTAGATATTGTACTTTTTAGCGATCAATGATTATTAATGAAAAACTATTGAGTAAGATCAAGTTTGATAAAAGTCAGATAATGGGGGACCGATAATGGTGTATAAGCAACAAGTGAGTATTGAATTGGTGAAAACCAGTTAGAGTCGGTATTGAGTAAATCTGATAACTTAATATTAAGTATACCGATTAGAGATGGATAATTCGATATCAATAAAACAAAGACCGATAGTATTGAACTAGTATTGAGTGATGCCTACTCTATGCATCGGAGATTTTCGGGTACCCTTGTAATTGATTTGTTAGAACATCAGAATGCTCTATTAGGCTTGAAAGTCACATCTTTATAATGATATCGATTATATCTAATCGGTAAGAGTTAATAATTATCTAAATATTTGAAAATTTGTGATATGGACGAAAGATTGAGCGTCGTGTCAATGTGATTAGTAATCCAATATTAGTAAATGATATATGTATATCTTATGTGTATGTGTGTGTGGATTGATTCATATGTGAATGCAGAAGATGATTTGGCCGGTGATTGATAGAAATAAAGAAAATTGTGAAGTATTAACTATATAATCAGATATGGTAGAATTCGATATGTATGAAACTGACAATTATAGAACCAGTGGCAATATTAAGGATAACTGGATTATCGTGACAACGGAAGTCTCTGTGTGGCTTGAAACTAGTGGATAGAAATAATTAACAAGAAATATGCTTCATAGAAGTCTGTAGTATTAAGACCGGTATTGGTGGAATCGAAGGGATAAGAAATCTCTGATTCACACAAGTTATAACCAATAGACAGTTTGCTTGATGATAAAAGAGGCAATTGATAATGGATTCCAGATGTTAACTAAATAATAAAATATAAATAAGTATTATAATTATGAAAATCGAATACTAGTGCTACGAATAAGAACTTGACCGGTAAAATACTGAGACCATTAAGTTGTATGCAATATGTGTATGTCTGGTACCTCTTAGATATGATAAGAATTCATTGAAACTAACGAGTTAAAAAATGAAATCATATGAACTTGACTGTGTGACATATCGGTATGGATGTGAATGCTTTTGTGATAAGAAACGTGCATAAGTATGTATATGATATCATTTATTATATTGGAGGAAGGGACCGGGTTGAACCGGAGGTGATCGAAGGGGAGTATTGCTGGTATTTCTTGTATCGGAGGAAGGGACCGGGTTGAAGCGGAGGTAATCGAAGGGGAGTATTATTTTTATTTATTGTATCGAAGGGAGAACCAGGTTGAACCGGAGGTGACCGAAGGGGACTATTGATATAATTTTATTGAAGTATGCTTAAATGTATGTTTACGACATCCAGTATATGGATGTGGTTATTTATGTCATCCGTTTATGGATGCGGTTATTTAAGTCATCCGATACATGGGTGTGATTTTTTTAATCCGGTATATGGATGTGGCTAATTATGATACCTGGATATGGATATAATTGTTTATGATATCCGAATTATGGATGTTGTTATATATGGCACCTAGTATATGTAAATAGTTATTTATGACATTTGGTAAATAGATTGTGGTGACATCTGGTATATGAATGTGATTGTCTCGTATATCTTCATGTATAAACATATAGTTTCATATTTGGGCACTATCATGAGTAGTGTGTGATGTCATATGTATATTGGGGAAAATCATAACAAATTGTAAACTAATCTAGTGAGTAAGATTATCACTCCAAGAGTTGTGTTGTGATCGTGAATTACATAAAGAAATACGAATATGTTACAAACTGAATACAGGAGATGTGATTATAAGCGATAGACGATTAGGTCAAGTATTGTATGATACATGGTATTGTATGTTAACAAAGTTGGTCATATGTACCTAGAAGAATGCATATAACAAGTATCAAATAATAGAAAGAATTTATGACCCGTTAAGTTGCAGTATCAACCATAAGTAGGAAGATATTGAAACAGATTCTTGAAATTTGTTCAACTGTATTATACTTGAATTATAATGATATTATAATATAAATTCTGATTTGACTGATTTTACTCACTGAGCTGTTGAGCTTACCCCACCACAGATTGATGTTTTCAGGTCACGACAAGGCAAACTTCTGGCTCAGAGCTGAAAGGATGTTCTCCTGGGATAATGCACGTAATTATTGTAGAGTGTGATTCCTTTAGTAAACTCTGATTTCTTTTGTAATTATGAGCTAGTGGTAGCAGTAGATAGGGATACACTCTGATAAATGGAGATAAACATGGATGATTGCAGTTTGTATATTGAGTAGAACTTATAAATGATTTTGTGTTAGAATATTATAGAGAAGCACTCTTATCTATATGTTTATTTGATTGATTTTGAGATGAATTATATGAATAAAAATAAAATCGATATGTAGGTTGATGTTAGCCGAAATTAATTTACATTGTATATTGTGATAGACTCCATATTTCTAGGAAGATGCTGTCAAAATTTTATAGAATATCTGAATATATAAAATATTGAGGTTGATGATTATGGATATTGAGGTAATTAAATACTATGACCATTACAGTGGTGCTAGTACTTTGCAAGGCACCCCCATATTTTGAGGTAATGATAGGAAGATGCCCTTCCATGTCATACCTCAAATGGTATAAGACAAAGTTTTTTATGGGGCACTCTGTTTAGAATATAATTTGTAGTTAACAAAGCTTCCTCCCACAAATTTGTGGAGCTCTAGAACTTACGTGTATGAAATTAACCATCTCCTTCAAAGTTCTGTTCTTCCGTTCAGCAATCCCATTTTGATGAGGTGTATATAGTGTTGTAGTTTGATGAGTTATACCAAATTTAGCACATAACTCACAAAGGTCATTTGATTCATATTCTCTGTCTCGATCGGATTTTAGAATTTTTATATTCTTGTTGAGTTGATTCTCAACTTCAGCTTTATATGTTAGAAATATATTCATTGCCTCATCCTTAATGTTTAAAAGATACACATAACAGTATCTTGTACGATCATCAATAAAAGTAATAAAATACTTTTTCCCACCCCTTGTTGGCGCAAATTTCAGGTCACACAAGTCGCTATGAATTACCCCTAAAGGTTTTGTATTTTGATCAATTGAGTGAAATGAACTTTTTGCGAATTTGGCTTCAACACAAATCTAACACTTGCGAATTTCTTCCAAGTTGAGTTTAAGAATATATCCTAAATAAGACAAGTTTTGTAAGAACTTATAATTTACATGCCCTAATCTAGTATGTCATAAAATAGGAGACTCAAGCAAATAAGTAAAAGACTTTATTTATAAGCTTTGGGTACAGATACATGGACTTTTTGTCCACTACAGCAACATTGGCCTTAAATAGGCCATCAACAAGATAACCCTTATCCACAGACATCCCACTCTTAATAAATACAAATTTATCTGATTCGAAAACTATTCTAAAACCTTTCTTACTAAGGATTGATCCAGAGATCAAGTTCTTGCGGATATCTGGAACATGTAGTACATTGTTTAGAGTGAGCTCCTTTTCAGATGTCCACTTCACGATGACCTTTCCTTTTTCCTCAACCTTAGAGATGACTGAGTTGCCTATGAAGAGTTGCTCATCATGCTCTAGTTTTTGATAATCAGAGAATAATAATTTCTCAGAGCAAATGTGCCAAGTAGCCCTAGTGTCTACCCACCAATTCTTATTGTTGGTTGTCGGATTCACTTCTGACACCACAGCTGATAAGTTTGGCGATGCATGGTCAGCCAGGTTTGCCTATGGATGGTCCTTCTTGTTCTTTTTAGGATGACTGCGACATTCATCCGCCTTATGTCCCTCTTTATTGCAGATGTAGCAAGTTCTCTTGAAGCGCTTGTTCTTGCCTTTTTGGTCCTTTCCTCTCTACCCCTGGGTAGTCTTCTTCTGTTTTAGACCTTTGGAAGTAGACACTTTCCCCTTTGAGTCTTCAATCACATTGGCCTTGGATTCATAAGAGTTCATGTTGCTCTTTTTCTCAGACTTATGGTTGTCCTTTTCAATCTGAAGCCTCACAATGAGAACTTTTAACTTTAGTTTCTTGCACTTGTTCTTCAGGTAGTTTTTGAAATCTCTCCATACAAGTGGGAGTTTCTCCACGATAGTAGCAACCTAAAAAGTTTCAGGTAGAATCATACCTTCAGCCTCTATCTCGTACAATATAAGTTGGAATTCTTGCACCTGACTGATCACAGTCATACTATCCACATCTTGTACTCCAAAAATTGTCCCACGATGAACTTCTTGGTACCGGCATCTTCAGTCTTGTACTTCTTATCAAGACCTGCCCATAACTTCTTTGCCGTTGTGATTAGACTGTAGACATTGTAAAGAGAATCATCCAGTCTATTTAGGATATAGTTTCGACAAAGGAAGTCACCTTGCGTCCATGCATCAACTGCAAGAACTGAGTCCCGATCAGTTTCGGGTTCCGGTGGATCCTCTTGAAGGAATTTGACCAAATGCAGAGTGGTCAAGTGGAAGAGCAACTTCTGTTGCCACCTCTTGAATTTAGTGGCATCAAATTTTTCTGGCTTCTTTAGGAAGTGGAGCATGCACCAATGTCCGAATTTGCATGTTTGGTGCCTTATTGGTACTTTCTTGATTAGTATCAGACATCTTCTGTAATTCAAACAGAATAGAAGTAAGTAACTTCAAGAACGGTAATTGTCTTAAGATTGTTGGACCTAGTATAGATCACTAATCAATGATACTGATCTAATTGGCCAGGTCAGCGAATATCAGGTGGGAGGTTTTCCATTCAGTAGAACGTTCCTTAATTACAAAACCACCTTTCAATTACGTTCGACACTGTGTCATACACAAATCACTTGTGCAGCTGAAATTTCAGCTAATTAGTCTGGGCTCAAATTTAAGAAAAATTACCTGCTAGGCTATTAACCCAATAAAAAAAACCATTTATCCCAAGAGAACATTCTTAGCACCTATCTTGCCCTTCCCCTTAGCAATCCCCTCACGACATCTTTGCCAATAAGACTTGCATAATACTCTAGCAAATCCTTGACGCTCTGACAAAGCCATGCCACTCAGTGAAGCCATGGTGACTTCAACAAAATTCCAGGTAAATTTTTTGTTTTAATTTTTATGATCTAGTTTTCTTTTTCTTTAGATTTTTTCTCACTTTAATGCAATGAAGTGCTACATCTGTTGGATGATCTCTTGGGATATTGATAATGAGCAATAGTTGTTATATCAGCTGGATGCTAAAAGAAATTTCGCACATGGTAATCTTCAGGAAAAGATGTACTTGCTTCAGTCTCTTGGCTATGAAATTTGGGGAGTGTGCAAATTTAAGAAAGCCATTTATTGTCGGAAGCAATCCTCGTCAACTAGGTTTGATAAGTTTAGTCCTGTTGTGCCTACTATGGCTTGAAATAGGGCTTATCTGATCACTCCATCTTTGAGTAATATTTCTTTCTAGCACTATTATTCTTGCAGTTTATATTGATGCTATTGTTGTTACTGAAAATGAGCAATAAGGTATTGTTCAGTTGAAAGCCTATTTAAGTTCTCATTTTCATATGAAAGACTTTGGTCTATCACGATATTTTCCTAGAATAGATGCTGCTCTTTCTTTTAAAAAAAAAAAATATCTTTCTTTGCCTCAATAAAAGTATCTTACTAATTTATTGAAAGAAACATGTATATTAAAATCCAAACCTATTGGCACTCCTGTGGATTTAAATATTCATTTTGACCAGCACTTAAGAGAACTTATGGATCCAAGATAGTGTCGAAGATTAATTGATAAACTAATTTATCTACAAGAAATTCGCGCTCATATCACTTTCGTTGCGAGTGTGATAACTCGGTACATACAAAGTCATTGTCAACTTCATTAGACTACTTGCTTTTCGTATTTTCCAATATTTTAAAGGTGATCATCGTAAGGGAGTGATCGATTTTTTCATTTGGATATTGTGAATTATTTGGATGTGATTGAGTTGTTAATCCTCTTGATCATCATTCTATTGCCGCTTGTTATACTTTTATGGAAGTAATTTGGTAAAATAAAAGTAAGAAGCAAAGTGTTGTTTTTCAATCTAGTGCCGAGCACAGAGTTTTGACTCGTACAATTTGTGAGTTGATATAATATCAATCTCTTCTTTATGAAATGAGTGTAATCTGCACAAGTTGATGGTCATACATAGTAAAATCAGCCTCCTGTGTACATAACCAATAATTGTGCATTTACGAGAGGATGAAACTTATCAAATTGGACAGTCACTTTTCCTACAATATAATATGGTTATCGGCTACCAGGCACTCACTTATTTTATTACGTCTGTTGTCATCTTGGTGATATATCTTTCCTAAAATTTTGTTTAAAATGTTTTTTTTCCTCTTGCAAGGTAGGCATGATTGACATTTATCCTCTACCTTGAGGGAGAGGTAGGCTTAATTATGTAATAGTAGGAAAAGTCGGGTCTTCGCTGTTATTTTGTGTTTTTCTATTCCATTATCTCATGTGCTATTTCTATGTTAGATAATGAGGACATCACCCCTAATATGATGTGTACGTCTTCTTTCTAATCTCTACAGGGGGCTTTTTCTCACCTATAGAGTTTTTAGGGCTTTTTTTATTTGATATCTAAATAGGGATTTTATAGAGGGTTAGATACCAGTTTGCAGTGTGTTTCTTTTACAAGGCAATTTTATATGAATTGTTTTCAGTTTTTCCCAATTTTGTTAATGATAATCCATACTTGTTTATATGTTATTCAGTGCTTGCTTACATGTTAATTGGTGATGGTACATAGTGGTTGTTTAAATGTAATAATGATTATTTATGTTTGCTTGTTAACTTAATTGATAATATAATTGATGCTTGTTTAGGTATACACATACAACAATGTCATAGATATGCAAATGCTTATTTGTTAACTTAATTGATGGTTGATCTAAAATTGGTGCTTGTTTCAATCTTGTTATTGTTAATAGCATAACTTGCATGGAAAGTTTAAGGGATTGCATGACGCCAAAAAGTCATGTTAGTAGTGAAGGTAGGAGCAATAATGTATTAAGGTTGATAAAGCTTGGAGCTATAACAGAAAATTTCTTGCCGAGGGTGGCAGAAATTGGAAAAGAAAATGTAACTATTGTGATGAGGTTTTTTGAGCTTGCATTCGAGGGTAAGGGTCATATTTTGGAACTAGACTTTTTGACATCAAGGTTCACAAAAGCGTCTAAAATAAACATATAGTTGAAATGAAGAAAGCGGTGGAGGAAGCATAAATACAATTGAAGACCGAGAAGACCAAAGATGTTTTCTTAACAAGCTCAGTGTCTATTATCACCGAACTTACAAAGAAGCGAAGAGGCGACGTTGGAGAGAGAGGCTACATTATAGAAAAAACTTTTAATCACTCGAGATCATTTGTATGCCCTGTTCGCACATATATTCTATATGATCATCTTGTCATTCAACTTAGCAATGAATTTGCACCTTATTCAATCTTACACATATGTCGCTAATCACGGACTTGAAGATTATGTTCCTACCAGTTATAACCTTTAGCGAACTAGTTTTTTGCAAAAAGACAATGCATACGAATTTACATATCGAAAGAGAAGGATGTCTTCACTGTGAGTGATGGTTTGGTCCAATTCTATCATTAATGTAATCACAAGGATGTCTCCATTGTGAGTGATGGTTTGGTCCAATTCTATCATTAATGTAATCACTAATGTTACAACGGTGACCGAAAGTAGACTGATGTTCTTGAATGTCATGAATTCAGATGGAAAGAGTGAAAATATTGAGTATTGTAGGGATATTGATGTGAAACAAGTATGAGACAGAAGTAAAAGATAAAATAACTCAAAAAATATTTCACCAATAAGAAGAACGTTGGTAGAAAAACTAGTTAAAACATATAATGTCGGTTGTGATTCTTTGACATGCTTTTGTGTGATCAATATCAGAGATTAAGGTGCTAATTAAATCTATGATTATGCAGGTAAAGGAGTTCTATACGCAATAAACAGGATAGGTAACTACAACGGAGAAGCAGATGCACTTGCTCGCTATTTATGAACAGAAGTTCAAGAATAGATAATAAGGCGGAGATGTATATCTAAACTTGTAATTTAAGTTTGATGTAATGAGAATAATACCTTATTTGATGATCGTATTTGATTCCAGTATCTTGGATTGGTCTGAACTTATGATTGATCTCCGATTACAAATTGTGTTGTTTGTCTTTGATGAAACTTGTACAATTATTCTTTATTTGCTTTGCTGGATTGTCTTTATTTTCTTGGTTGTTATTGCTTTGAAATTGTGCAGGAGAAAGTGAAAGCAGATCTTGGATTCGTTGTTGGCAGTGAAGGAGGAGGGGATGTCGGGTCTTTGAAGTCAGTTGGATATTTTATAGGAAAACTTTGTAGGCGACGAAGGATTCACAACAACTTAGAGAAAGAAATTTGTTGTGGGAGATTGAGAGAGTGGGGAGAGAGATAGATAAAATCTCAATTACACATCCCACCAATAATTGAGTGATCAGGGCATCCCATCACTAATAGAGAAGAGGATTTGAGAAATCCGTATTAAACTCAATTGAAAGTAAAAAAAAGCTTTCATTGATTAGTCATTGTTCATTGAAAAAGTGAATACATGTGGGCCTTTATATAAGCTACAAAATTGTACTCTCCTACTTTTATTTGGATTACATAATCCAACTCTTAAAAGAAATCAAAAGTCTAAAATAAAGAAAAAAATACATAAAAGAAAACTTATAATTCTACTGCAAATTTGATTACTAAAAATAAAAAATACAAGAAATAGAAATTAGAAGTCCTAATTTTAGCAGAACTACTGATCTATGTTGAGTTGGCGCGTCTTTTCTAAAGATGATACATGCGCCGAACCGTGATATTGGTGCTTTGATTTCCCATCATTCTCTCCAGGTTGGAGAGAGTTGGACTCTGTTGAGTCAGTAGTAGGAGTGATCTCATCTTGCTTCAACCTGTTGGGATTAATCTGTTGTAGGGTACTTTGATCTTTCCATGAGTCATGATTTGATACTCTTCCTGTCCATCGAACCAAATACTTACGAGTTATGATAACTTCATCATCCAAATTTTATCAATCTGATCAACTGTAGTAGGTAAAATATTTGAAATTGTGGTATAGAGGGACTCTAAAAAATAGGCTCATGCGATGTCTCATTAATAAGGAAGTTGCTAGGGTTAAAATCAAAACTTTGTATTCTACTAGATATTCAATATTGAATGTAGAACTGATATCAAAATCATGAGGAAGATCAATAACAAACATTGTTGTTTAGCTTCTTTTAAATCTGAAATGGACCAACACTACGAGCGTGTAATTTTTTAACAGTTTCTAGTGTAAATTGTTCCGGCGAATCCGTGCATTCACATAATCATCAACATTAAAATTTTAAATTTTTTTCTTATGTCATCTTTTAACTTATAGTTGGCGTTATTTTAAGCAATTTCATCTATAACTTTCTTGTGTAAGTCGTGCACATGTGACGCAAATGATGATAATGTAAACTCGTGGACAACTTCAGACAATCGGTTAGGAGCTGAAAAATAGTAGAGAACTTAGACTTGGTTCCTAACATATGCCACATAATTTTTCAAAGGTAAAGATGAAAATCGACCGAGACTAGACTCGATTGTTGAACTCCTATGGTTGTGGATTTAAGCCATGGTAACTTAAATGGGAGAGAATGTGGTAACAACTTTAATCCATGGTTTTCGAATACCTCAAAAAATACTACATTGGTACAACTTCCATTGTTCACAATGACTCTACAATATTTGTATCCTATTTGTGAAAATACAGTGATAACATTAGGTGAGTCAAATATGTTTGACTAGTGCTGTTTGCGTGTAACATCTTTAGAAAAGACGTCAACAAGCTCTGTAATAGTGGTGACTTCGAGAGGAATTGAGATATTGTCTTTAGGGAATAAATCTTTAATCTCCGTAATCACTGGAGTAGCTTCAGGAAAAATCAAGGTAGTAAACTCTATAATGTCATCACCTAGTTCTTCATCGACTTAGTCGTCAGTAAGGTCATCATCTATGTCTTCATCAAAATTAGAATCTATGCCTGGGTGATATGCAAATCCTTGAGAATCGGATTTAATTTTGGGTTGGGTGTCATATATCTGTGGTGATTTGTCTTGGAACTCTTTTATAACTCTTTTATCACGAGAGTGACTATAGGAGCGGTAGGTGCATTAGGCTCTTCTAAACTTTTTTAACTAGGATTCTTTTCAGTGCATCATCTATCCTTTTTAGTGCATTAAGTTGTTGGGGATCCATGGAATGGACGGTTGGGTTTCCATTGGGAATTTACTAGATTTCATTTAGCAAATATAGGGTACAACTACGGGTTGGTATGTAATATATGAGTCTTAATATGAATGCAAATCAAACTTGACACTCTGACAAAGCCATACCACTGCAGTGAAGCCATGGTGACTTCAACAAAATTCCAAGTAAATTTTTTGTTTTAATTTTTATGATCTAGTTTTCTTTTTCTTTAGATTTTTTTTTTCTCACTTTCCTGCGACGAAGTTCTACATCTGCTGGATGACCTCTTCGGTTTATTGATAATGAGCAATAGTTGTTATATCAGTTGGATGCTAAAAGAAATTTCTCACATGGTAATCTTCAGGAAAAGATGTACTTGCTTCAGTCTCTTGGCTGTGAAATTCAGGGAGAGTGCAAATTTAAGAAAGCCATTTATCGTCGGAAGCAATCTTCGTCAACTAGGTTTGATAAGTTTAGTCCTATTGTGCCTACTATGGCTTAAAATAAGGCTCATGTGATCGCTCCATCTTTGAGTAATATTTCTTTCTAGCACTATTATTCTTGCAGTTTATATTGATGCTATTGTTGTTACTGAAAATGAGCATTAAGGTATTGTTCAGTTGAAGGCTTATTTAATTTCTCATTTTTATGTGAATTGGTCTATCAAGGTATTTCCTAGAATAGATGCTGCTCTTTCTTTAAAAAAAATAATCTTTCTTTTCCTCAATAAAAGGATCTTACTAATTTATTGAAAGAAACATGTATATTAAAATCCAAACCTATTGGCACTCCTGTGGATTTAAATTTTGACCAGCACTTAAGAGAACTTATGGATCCAAGATAGTGTAGAAGATTAATTGATAAACTAATTTATCTACAAGAAATTCACGCTCATATCACTTTTGTTGTGAGTGTGATAACTCGGTACATACAAAGTCATTGTCAGCTTCATTAGACTGCTTGCTTGTCGTATTTTCCAATATTTTAAAGGTGATCATTGTAAGGGAGTGATCGATTTTTTCATTTCGATATTGTGAATTATTTGGATGCGATTGAGTTGTTAATCCACTTGATCATCATTCTATTGCCGCTTGTTATACTTTTATGGAAGTAATTTGGTAAAATAAAAGTAAGAAGCAAAGTGTTGTTTTTCAATCTAGTGCCGAGCATAGAGTTTTGACTTGTACAATTTGTGAGTTGATATAATATCAATCTCTTCTTTAAAAAATGAGTGTAATCTGCACAAGTTGATGGTCATACATAGTAACAATCAGCCTCCTGTGTACATTACCAATAATTATGCATTTACAAGAGGATGAAACATATCAAATTGGACAGTCATTTTTCCTACAAAATAATATGGTTATCCGCTACCAGGCACTCACTTCTTTTATTACGTCTGTTGTCATCTTTGTGATATATCTTTACTAAAGTTTTGTTTAAAATATTTTTTTCCTCTTGTTTGTAGCAAGGTAGGCATGATTGACATTTATCCTCTGCCTTGAGGGAGAGGTAGGCTTAATTATGTAATAGTAGAAAAAGTCGGGTCTTCGCTGTTATTTTGTGTTTTCTATTCCATTATCTCATGTGCTATTTCTATGTTAGATAATGAGGACATCACCCTTAATATGATGAGTGCGTCTTCTTTCTAATCTCTACAGGGGGCTTTTTCTCACCTATAGAGTTTTTAGGGATTTTTTTATTTGATATCTAAATAGGGATTTTATAAAGGGTTAGATACCAGTTTGCAGTGTGTTTCTTTTACAAGGCAATTTTATATGAATTGTTTTCAGTTTTTCCCAGTTTTGTTAATGATAATCCATACTTGTTTATATGTTATTTAGTGCTTGCTTACATGTTAATTGGTGATGGTACTTAGTGGTTGTTTAAATGTAATAATGATTATTTATGTTTGCTTGTTTATTTAATTGATAATATAGTTGATGCTTGTTTAGGAATACACATACAACAATGTCATAGATACGCAAATGCTTATTTGTTAACTTAATTGATGGTTGATCTAAAATTGGTGCATGTTTCAATCTTGTTATTGTTAAAAGCATAACTTGCATGGAAAGTTTAAGGGATTGCATGACGCCAAAAAGTCATGTTAGTAGTGAAGGTAGGAGCAATAATGTATTAAGGTTGATAAAGCTTGGAGCTATAACAGAAAATTTCTTGCCGAGGGTGGCAGAAATTGGAAAAGAAAATGTAACTATTGTGATGAGGTTTTTTGAGCTTGCATTCGAGGGTAAGGGTCATATTTTGGAACTAGACTTTTAGACATCAAGGTTCACAAAAGCGTCTAAAATAAACATATAGTTGAAATGAAGAAAGCGGTGGAGGAAGCATAAATACAATTGAAGACCGAGAAAACCAAAGATGTTTTCTTAACAAGCTCAGTGTCCATTATCACCGAACTCACAAAGAAGCGAAGAGGCGACGTTGGAGTGAGAGGCTACATTATAGAAAAAAATTTTAATCACTCGAGATCATTTGTATGCCCTGTTCGCACATATATTCTATATGATCATCTTGTCATTCAACTTAGCAATGAATTTGCACCTTATTCAATCTTACACATATGTCGCTAATCACGCACTTGAAGATTATGTTCCTACCAGTTATAACCTTTAGCGAACTAGTTTTTTGCAAAAAGACAACGCATACGAATTTACATATCGAAAGAGAAGGATGTCTCCACTGTGAGTGATGGTTTGGTCCAATTCTATCATTAATGTAATCACAAGGATGTCTCCATTGTGAGTGATGGTTTGGTCCAATTCTATCATTAATGTAATCACTAATGTTACAACGGTGACCGAAAGTAGACTGATGTTCTTGAATGTCATGAATTCAGATGGAAAGAGTGAAAATATTGAGTATTGTAGGGATATTGATGTGAAACAAGTATGAGACAAAAGTAAAAGATAAAATAACTCAAAAAATATTTCACCAATAAGAAGAACGTTGGTAGAAAAACTAGTTAAAACAGATAATATCGGTTGTGATGCTTTGACATGCTTTTGTGTGATCAATATTAGACATTAAGGTGCTAATTAAATCTATGATTATGCAGGTAATGGAGTTCTATACGCAATAAACAGGATAGGTAACTACAACGGAGAAGAAGATGCACTTGCTCGCTATTTATGAACAGAAGATCAAGAATAGATAATAAGACGGAGATGTATATCTAAACTTGTAATTTAAGGTTGATGTAATGAGAATAATACCTTATTTGATGATCGTGTTTGATTCCAGTATCTTGGACTGGTCTTAACTTATGATTGATCTCCGATTACAAATTGTGTTGTTTGTCTTTGATGAAACTTGTACAATTATTCCTTATTTGCTTTGCTGGATTGTCTTTATTTTCTTGGTTGTTATTGCTTTGAAATTGTACAGGAGAAGTGAAAGCAGATCTTGGATTCGTTGTTGGCAGTGAAGGAGGAGGGGATGTCGGGTCTTTGAAGTCAGTTGGATATTTTATAGGAAAACTTTGTAGGCGACAAGGGATTCACAACAACTTAGAGAAAGAAATTTGTTGTGGGAGATTGAGAGAGTAGGGAGAGAGAGATAAAATCTCAATTATGCATCCCACCAATAATTGAGTGTATTAGGGCATCCCATCACTAATAGAGAAGAGGATTTGAGAAATCCGTATTAAACTCAATTGAAAGTAAAAAATGCTTTCATTGATTAGTCATAGTTCATTGAAAAAGAGAATACATGTGGGCCTTTATATAAGCGACAAAATTGTACTCTCCTACTTTTATTTGGATTACATAATCCAACTCTTAAAAGAAATCAAAAGTCTAAAATAAAGAAAAAATACATAAAAGAAAACTTATAATTCTACTGCAAATTTGATTACTAAAAATAAAAAATACAAGAAATAGAAATTAGAAGTCCTAATTTTAGTAGAAGTACTGATCTATGTTGAGTTTGCGCATCTTTTCTAAAGATGATACATGCGCCGAGCCGTGGTATTGGAGCTTTGATTTCCCATCATTCTCTCCAGGTTGGAGAGAGTTGGACTCTGTTGAGTCAATAGTAGGAGTGATCTCATCTTGCTTCAACCTGTTGGGATTAATCTGTTGTAGGGTACTTTGATCTTTCCATGAGTCATCATTTGATACTCTTCCTGTCCATTGAACCAAATACTTACGAGTTATGATAACTTCATCATCCAAATTTTATCAATCTGATCAACTGTAGTAGATAAAATATTTGAAATTAGTGGAATAGAGGGTCTCTCAAAAATAGGCTCATGGGATGTCTCATTAATAAGGAAGTTGCTAGGGTTAAAATCAAAACTTTGTATTCTACTAGATATTCAATATTGAATGTAGAACTGATATCAAAATCATGAGGAAGATCAATAACAAACATTGTTGTTTAGCTTCTTTAAAATCTGAAATGAACCAACACTACTAGCATGTAATTTTTTAATAGTTCCTAGTGTAAATTGTTCCGGCGAATCCGTACATTAACATAATCACCAACATTAAAAATTTTAAATTTTTTTCTTATGTCATCTTTTAACTTATAGTTGGCGTTATTTTGAGCAATTTTATCTATAACTTTCTTGTGTAAGTCGTGCACATGTGATGCAAATGATAATAATGTAAACTCGTGGACGACTTCAGACAATCGGTTAGGAGCTGAAAAATAGTAGAGAACTTAGACTTGGTTCCTAACATATGCCACATAGTTTTTCAAAGGTAGAGATGAAAATCTTCTGAGACTAGACTCGATTGTTGAACTCTTATGGTTGTGGATTTAAGCCATGGTAACTTAAATGGGTGAGAAAGTGGTAACAACTTTAATCCATGGTTTTTGAATACCTCAAAAAATACTATATTGGTACAACTTTCATTGTCCACAATGACTCTACAGTATTTGTATCCTATTTGTGAAAATACAGTCTAACAATAGGTGAGTCAAATATGTTTGACTAGTGCCGTTTGCGTGTAACATCTTTAGAAAAGACGTCAACAAGCTCTGTAATAGTGGTGACTTCGAGAGGAATTGAGATATTGTCTTTAGGGAATAAATCTTTAATCTCCGTAATCACTGGAGTACCTTCAGGAAAAATCAAGGTAGTAGACTCTATAATGTCATCACCTAATTCTTCATCGACTTAGTCGTCGGTGAGGTCATCATCTATGTCTTCATCAAAATTAGAATCTATGCCTGGGTGAAATGCAAATTCTTGAGAATCGGATTAATTTTGGGTTGGGTGTCGTATATCGGTGTTGATTTGTGTTGGAACTCTTTTATCACGAGAGTGACTATAGGAGGGGTAGGTGCATTAGGCTCTTCTAAACTTTTTTTTAACTAGGATTCTTTTCAGTGCATCATCTATCCTTTTTAGTGCATTTAGTTGTTGGGGATCCATGGGAATGGACGGTTGGGTTTCTATTGGGAATTTACTAGATTTCATTTAGCAAATATAGGGTACAACTACGGGTTGGTATGTAATATATGAGTCCTAATATGAATGCAAATCAAAACTTGACGCTCTGACAAAGCCATACCACTGCAGTGAAGCCATGGTGACTTCAACAAAATTCCAAGTAAATTTTTGTTTTAATTTTTATGATCTAGTTTTCTTTTTCTTTAGATTTTTTTTCTCACTTTCCTGCGATGAAGTGCTACATCTGCTGGATGATCTCTTCGGATTATTGATAATTAGCAATAGTTGTTATATCAGTTGGATGCTAAAAGAAATTTCTCACATGGTAATCTTCAGGAAAAGATGTACTTCCTTCTGTCTCTTGGCTATGAAATTCAGGGAGTGTGCAAATTTAAGAAAGCCATTTATCGTCGGAAGCAATCTTCATCAACTAGGTTTGATAAGTTCAGTCCTGTTGTGCCTACTATGGCTTGAAATAGGGCTCATGTGATCGCTCCATCTTTGAGTAATATTTCTTTCTAGCACTATTATTCTTACAGTTTTTATTGATGCTATCGTTGTTACTGAAAATGAGCATTAAATATAGTTCAGTTGAAGGCTTATTTAATTTCTCATTTTTGTATGAATTGGTCTATCAAGGTATTTTCCTAGAATAGATGTTGCTCTTTCTTTAAAAAAAAAAAAAATCTTTCTTTGCCTCAATAAAAGTATCTTACTAATTTATTGAAAGAAACATGTATATTAAAATTCAAACCTACTGGCACTCCTGTGGATTTAAATTTTGACCAGCACTTAAGAGAACTTATGGATCCAAGATAGTGTAGTAGATTAATTGATAAACTAATTTATCTACAAGAAATTCGCGCTCATATCACTTTTGTTGCGAGTGTGATAACTCGGTACATACAAAGTCATTGTCAGCTTCATTAGACTGCTTGCTTGTCGTATTTTCAATATTTTAAAGGTGATCATCGTAAGGGAGTGATCGATTTTTTCATTTCGATATTGTGAATTATTTGGATGTGATTGAGTTGTTCATCCACTTGATCATCATTCTATTGCCGCTTGTTATACTTTTATGGAAGTAATTTGGTAAAATAAAAGTGAGAAGCAAAGTGTTATTTTTCAATCTAGTGCCGAGCATAGAGTTTTGACTTGTACAATTTGTGAGTTGATATATATCAATCTCTTCTTTAAAAAATGAGTGTAATCTGCACAAGTTGATGGTCATACATAGTAAAAATCAGCCTCCTGTGTACATTACCAATAATTATGCATTTACAAGAGGATGAAACATATCAAATTGGACAGTCACTTTTCCTACAATATAATATGGTTACCTGCTACCAGGCACTCACTTCTTTTATTACGTCTGTTGTCATCTTGGTGATATATCTTTACTAAAGTTTTGTTTAAAATATTTTTTTTCCTCTTGTTTGTAGCAAGGTAGGCATGATTGACATTTATCCTCTATCTTGAGGGAGAGGTAGGCTTAATTATGTAATAGTAGGAAAAGTCGGGTCTTTGCTGTTATTTGTGTTTTTCTATTCCATTATCTCATGTGCTATTTCTATGTTAGATAATGAGGACATCACCCCTAATGTGATGTGTACGTCTTCTTTCTAATCTCTACAGGGGGCTTTTTCTCACCTATAGAGTTTTTAGGGCTTTTTTGATTTGATATCTAAATAGGGATTTTATAGAGGGTTAGATACGAGTTTGTAGTGTGTTTCTTTTACAAGGCAATTTTATATGAATTGTTTTCAGTTTTTCCCAATTTTGTTAATGATAATCCATACTTGTTTATATGTTATTTAGTGCTTGCTTACTACATGTTTATTGGTGATGGTACTTAGTGGTTGTTTAAATGTAATATATGATTATTTATGTTTGCTTGTTAATTAATTGATAATATAGTTGATGCTTGTTTAGGTAAACGCATACAACAATGTCATAGACATTGCAAATGCTTATTTGTTTACTTAATTGATGGTTGATCTAAAATTGGTGCTTGTTTCAATCTTGTTATTGTTAATAGCATAACTTGCATGAAAAGTTTAAGGGATTGAATGACATCAGAAAGTCATGTTAGTAGTGAAGGTAGGTGCAATAGTGTATTCAGGATGATAAATCTTGGAGCTATAACAGAAAATTTCTTGCCAAGGGTGGCAGAAATTGGAAAAGAAAATGTAACTATTGTGATGAGGTTTTTTGAGCTTCCATTCGATGGTAAGGGTCATATTTTGGAACTAGACTTCTTGACATCAAGGTTCACAAAAGCATCTAAACTAAACATATAGTTGAAATAAAGAAAGGCTACATTATAGGAAAAACTTTTAATCACTCGAGATCATTCGTATGCCCTGATCGCACATATATTCTACATGATCATCATGTCATTCAACTTAGCAATGAATTTGCACTTTGTTCAATCTTACACATATGTTGCTAATCACGCACTTGAAGATTATGTTCCTACCAGTTATAACCTTTAGCGAACTAGTTTTTTTGCAAAAAGACAATGCATACGAATTTACACATCGAAAGAGAAGGATGTCTCCACTGTGAGTGATGGTTTGGTCCAATCCTATCATTAATGTAATCACTAATGTTATAACGGTGACCGAAAGTAGAGAGATGTTCTTGAATGTCATGAATTCAGATGGAAAGAGTGAAAATATTGAGTATTATAGGGATATTGATGTGAAACGTATATGGGGCAGAAGCAAAAGATAAAATAACTCAAAAAAATATTTCACAAACAAGAAGAATGTTGGTAGAAAAACTAGTTAAAACAGATAATATCGGTTGTGATTCTTTGACATGCTTTTGTGTGATCAATATCAGAGATTAAGGTGCTAATTAAATTTATGATTATGCAGGTAAATGAGTTCTATACGCAATAAACAAGATAGGCAACTACAAAGGAGAAGTAGATGCACTTGCTCGCTATTTATGAACAGAAGATCAAGAATAGATAATAAAGCAGAGATGTATATCTAGATTTGTAATTTAAGATTGATGTAATGAGAATAATACCTTATTTGATGATCGTGTTTGATTCCAGTAGCTTGGACTGGTCTGAACTTATGATTGATCTCCGATTACAAATTGTGTTGTTTGTCTTTGATGAAACTTGTGCAATTATTCTTTATTTGCTTTGCTGGATTGTCTTTATTTTCTTGGTTGTTATTACTTTGGAATTGTGAGGAGAAAGTAAAAGCAGATCTTGGATTCGTTGTTGGCAGTGAAGGAGGGGACGTCGGGTTTTCGAAGTCGGTTGAAAATTTTATAGGAAAACTTTATAGGCGACGAGGGATTCACAACAACTTAGAGAAAGAAATTTGTTGTGGGAGATTGAGAGAGTGGGAAGAGAGATAGATAAATCTCAATTACGCATCCCAACAATAATTGATTTAATAGGGCATCCCGTCACTAATAGAGAAGAGGATTTGAGAAATCCGTATTAAACTCAATTGAGAGTAAAAAAACTTTCATTAATTAGTCATTGTTCATTGAAAGTGAATACATGTGGGCCTTTATACAAGCTACAAAATTGTACTCTCCTATTTTTATTTGGATTACGTAATCCAACTCCTATGAGAAATCAAAAGTCTAAAAGAAAGAAAAAAATACATAAAACGAAAACTAATAATTCTATTACAAATCGGATTACTAAAAATTAAAAACATAAGAAATAATACTAGAAGTCCTAATACTAGTAGGACTACTGGATCCACGTTGAGTTTGCGTGTCTTCTTTAAAGATGATGCATGTGCCGTGATATTGGTGCTTTGATTTCGCATCATTCTCTTCAGGTTGGAGAGAGCTCAACTCTGTCAAGTCAGTACTACGAGTGATCTCATCTTGCGTCAACCTGTTAGGATTAATCTGTTGTAGGGTACTTTGATCTTTCCATGAGTTATCATTCGATGCTCTTCCTGTCCATCGAACCAAATATTTTCGAGTTATGATAACTTCATCATCCAAAATTTATCTATCAGATCAACTGTAGTAGGTAAAATATTTGAAATTGGTGGAATAAAGGATCTCTCAAATATAGGCTCATGGGATGTCTCATTAATAAGGAAGTTGCTAGGGTTAAAATCAAAACTTTACATTCTACTAAATCTTCAATATTGAATGTAGAACTTATATCAAATTCTTGAGGAAGATCAATAACAAACATTGTTGTTTACTTCTTTAAAATCTGAAATGGACCAACAATACGAGCATGTAATTTTTTAACAGTTCTCGGTGTAGATTGTTCTGAACGAATCCGTACATTTACATATTCTTCAACATTAAAAGTTTTAAATTTTTTTCTTATGTCATCTCTTAACTTATAGTTGGCGTTATTTTGAGCAATTTCATCTATAACTTCCTTGTGTAAGTCGTGCACATGTGATGCAAATGATGATAATACAAGCTTATGGACGATTTCAGACAATCGATTAGGAGCTAAAAAGTAGTGGAGAACTTAGACTTGGTTCCTAACATATGCCACGTAGTTCTCCAAAGGTAGAGATGAAAATCGACCGAGACTAGACTCGATTGTTGAACTCTTATGGTTATGGATTTAAGCCATGGTAACTTAAATGGGTGAGAATGTGGTAACAAGTTTAATCCATCATTTTCGAATATCTCAAAAAATACTACATTGGTACAACTTCCATTGTCCACAATGACTCTACAGTTCTTGTATCCTATTTGTGAAAATACAGTGCTAACAATAGGTGAGTCAAATATGTTTGACTAGTGCCGTTTGTGTGTAACATCTTTAGAAAAGACGTCAACAAGCTCTATAATAGTTGTGACTTCGAGACGAATTGAATTATAGTCTTTAGGGAAGAAATCTTTAATCTCCATAATCACTGGGGTAGCTTCGGAGGAAATCAAGGTAGTAGACTCTATAATATCATCACCTAGTTCTTCATCAACTTGGTCGTCGGTGAGGTCATCATCTATGTCTTCATCAAAATCAGAATCTATGCCTAAGTGATATGTAAATTCTTCAGAATCGGATTCAATTTCAGGTTGGGTGTCATATATCGGTAGTGATTTGTCTTGGAACTGTTTTATCACGAGAGTGACTACATGAGGGGTAGGTGCATTAGCCTCTTCCAAACTTTTTTTAACTAGGATTCTTTGCAGTGCATCATCTATCCTTTTGAGTGCATTAAGCTTGGTATTTATCTCGATGAGTATTGCGGCACATTGTTGGGGATCTAAGGGAACGGACGGTGGGATTTCCATTGGGAATTTAATAGATTTCATCTAGCAAATATAGGGTGCTACTACTAATTGGCATGCAATGTATGAATCCTAATATGAATGCAAATCAAAACTAATTTTATGTTATTTTATTTTTTTAAGATTGTCATATTAATCAAACTCTAATATTACCAATCCAATTGGCTAGATCGGCGTAACTCAGGTGAAAATTTTTTGCTCTTAGTGTTCCTTAATTGCAAAACCACTCGAGTAACATATCTTAGTTAAACACCAATCGTACGAAATTTCATAGAAGAATTCACCCTTCAATGACTCCTAAATTACACTAATTTTTTTGAATTTTAATAAAATTGAACTAGATGCAACAAACTACATTTAAATGCTTTCTAGATGCAAATTCTACCTAACTGTGCTCTGATACCAAATTGATGTGAAATGTGTATGGGGCGGAAGCAAAAGATAAAATAACTCAAAAAAATGTTTCACCAACAAGAAGACCGAAAAACTACTTAAAACAGATAATATCAGTTGTGATTCTTTGGCATGTTTTTGTGTGATCAATACTAGAGATTAAGGTGCTAATTAAATCTATGATTATGCAGGTAAAGAGTTTTATAAGCAATAAAGAAGATAGCTAACTACAAGGGAGAAGCAGATACACTGGCTCACTATTTGTGGACAAAAGATAAAAAAATGAATAATAAAGTAGAGACGTATATCTAGACTTGTAATTTAAGGTTGATATAATTAGAATAATACCTTATTTGATGATCGTATTTGATTCCAGTAGCTTACTTGGTCTGAACTTATAGTTGATCTCCGATTGCAAATTGTGATGCTTGTCTTTAATGGAGCTTGTGCAATTACTCTTTATTTGCTTTGCTGGATTGTCTTTATTTTCTTGGCTGTTAGTACTTTGAAATTGTGCAGGAGAAAGTGAAAGCAGATCTTAGATTGGTTGTTATTGACAGTGAAGGAAAGGATGTCGGATCTTCGAAGTCGGTTGGATGTTTGAGAGGAATATATTTGTAGGGGATGAGGGATTCACAGCAACTTAGAGAAAGAAATTTGTTGTGGGAGATTAAGAGAGGAGGAAGAGAGATGATAAATCAATTACGGTATCCCGCCAATAATTGAGTCTAATAGGGCATCCCACCACTAATAGAGAAGATGATTTGAGAAATTTGTATTAAACTCATTTGAGAGTAAAAAGCTTTCATTGATTATTCATTGTTCATTATTTATTGAAAAGTGAATACATGAGATTTTTATATAGGCTACTTTTAAGTTCGGTTATTAATATTAGGTTATTGGGTTATTACCCTTATTGGGTTATTACCCATATACCTTTCTTGTCTTATATATATATATATATATATATATATATATATATATATATATATATATATATATATATATATATATATATATATATCTTCTCACATGAATATAATATCTCTCTTTTGAAGATTTCTATTTTTCTACATGGTATCAAAGTAAGGAAAACCTTAATCTCAAAATCCATCATCTTCCTCTCTTACTTTTCTCAATATTCTCCTTCCACATCCTCCAAACATTGCCGCCACCCCCTCCAAAGCTCCAAACAGCCCCGCCACCACCTTCACACCCTCCAACAATTGCCGCCACCTCAAACAAGTGTTGCCACCATCTTCTTTTGCTCCATATAGTGTTGCAACCTCTTTTACACCCTACAATAAGTGTCGTCGCCATCTCTTTTTGCTCCAACAGTGCTGCCACCCCACCCACCTCTCCAAAAGCTGTCGCAACCCTTCAAAAATCAGATTTTTTTTTTAAATCTTATCTGGCTTTTTAGATGCTTTAAGATTTCTTTGGTGAGATCTGACCTGTTTTCTTCTTAAAAATCAGATTTTTACATCTGATCTGCACATTTAAGGTTGATTAATTGGGTTCTTGATACTAATTTAGTTGTCTATACTACTACCTGGTAACTAAGTTACTTGTATCTCTTCATTACTAGCTGTTTACTGCTACTACTGGTTGCTTTCTAGTGATCTCTACAACTGGCTACTATGTCTGAGATTACAAATTTCTCCTCCACTATGATCTCCTCTCTGATGGTTGAGACTTCTATTCCTAAGACAATGTTGGGGACTATGGTGAAGTTGAATGAATCCAAGTATTTGTTATGGGCACAAGCGTTCTGTATATTCATTGGTGCTCAGAACAAATTGGCTCACCTCCTTTAAGCTCCTCCTGCTACTACATATCCTACTTATATGACCTGCCTTACTGGAGATTATTCTGTGATGACATGGCTTCTCAATAGTTTAGAGGAGAAGATTAGTGGTAGTATTATGTTCTTGATTACTGCTAAGGAGATGTGGAATACACTAAAGGTGATGTATGGCAATGAGAAGAACTCCTCGAGAGTATTTGAGATCTATGAACCTAAAAGAAATTATAAACTCCTAAAAGAAATCAAAACTCTAAAAGAAAAAAAACTCTAAAAGAAAAAATATATAAAAAGAAAACTAGTAATTCAACTGCAAATCAGATTACTAAAAATAAAAAATACAAAAATAGATACAAATAACACGACAACCCTAGGTTAAAGTAGAGCCATCAATTCCCAAACATTACATAAACATAACATGATAGCAAATCGGTGCCTTTGGGCATTGTGAATTTCCTCATCATCACCTCACCACCGCCGTCTCCTCTTGCTCCTTCACTACTCGCCCGACTCCTTACAATTACCACAACACCTTTGGAACCCCACCCGCCACTTTCCTGCACCCCAAAACCTTGCTGCTCCTCTGCACCTTCTATCCCCCCCCCCCGGCTTGTTGTATCTCGTAATATATTAAGGATGCTTCTCGCAAGGGCTTGTATTATAAGCCTTTTGCTCTCGTTGATGTGGATGGTTAATCTAATGTTAACTGAACAGGAAATCTGTTTGATAAGCATTCTATTGGTGACTACTATACTTTTTATTGGTGATAATCTAGTGACATGGAGAAGTAAGAATCAGATTAATATCGCTAGATTCAGTACTAAAGCTAAGTACATGGCTATGGCTCGTATTGTGTGTGCGATGTTGTGAGTTCATTTCTCTTCTGTGTCAATGGTTGTTGTTTGTCCTCGATCAATGATGACGCGTGTGTGATAATCAAGTACAACTTATATTGCAAACAATTTGGTTTTTCATGAGTGGACAAAGCATATTGAGGTTGACTCTCATTTATTTTAGAAATAGGTAATGACCAATAGTCACTTCGTATGTTTCTTCTGATTGCCAAATGGTTAGATCTTCACTAAAGTGTTATAAGAAAAAGTTTTTTTCTCTGTGTAAAAAGTTGGGCATGATTGATATCAATACTTCCATTTAAAGGGGAGTATTACACAGATGCAAGGTATTTCTATAATCTATTACTTTCTCTGTTTATATAAATAACACGATAATTGTAGGTTAGGTTTGAGCTATGAATTCCAAATAAAACAATGAGATTGCATGATTGAGAAGGTGGAGATAACTTAGGAAAGAAGGCAAGAGAAACAATGAAAAACCATCATTCTATATTGTGGTACATTCCATTTTGGTCAACAAATAGAAGAAAAGTAAAACACGATTATATTGCTTGCGCACTCGCTAAATCCTACGAAACTATTAAAGTAAGCTTTTTTGTTTACATTATTGAGTATTCTAGTATTGATGTGAATTTGTGATATGCATAGATTTTAGCACTAAGTATGGAAAAAAATGTTTAATGGGCTTTAGGTATTATAGTGGCACACGATTAATTTCTTGGCGCACAATAGCTTAATGAAGCACCAAATGGAATTGCTCCATACAAGGATATCGAGATCACTAATGAAATGGCTAAGTTCTTGAAGAGGATGTGATTGGTGGTCAAACAAAGTTTGCCAAGTTCTCTATGACATTGGATGAATTTAGGGAATATGACTCCTTTGGGGGATTATGAATCCCAAAGTATGGTAGATTACATAAAGGACTTCTACACCCATTTTCAAGGTTTGATCGTGAAATCACTTGGGCATCTACGTTCTCCATGTTGTGAGAGAAATTGAAGCACCCACAAGATAATTCATTCTATAAATAGGAATGACTTGACTCCATAACGAGCGAAGAACTGGGTGTATGTTCATACCAACCTCTGCCTTCTTTCAAGGCAATCCCAAAAATATTCTCAAGAAGATGAAAAGATGTGGAACCTCGATGAACCGAGATGAGTTCAATTCCTCTCTCTCAATAAACCAGAGCTAGAAGTTGTGAACTTTGGAGATGATGGGGATGATAATATTAAAATTGGGTGTTTATGGAAGTCACTCTAATTAAGAAACGTGTTATTGGTTCATTACCTTTGAATAGCGTTAATTTTTTTGTTGAAATTTTGGGAGTATACTTATTTTTTCTGGGGCATATTGGACTTTTGTGGGGAGATACTTGTAATTTCATGTATACTCAGGTTAGATGTCAACTTTTATGTATTGTATAATATATATATATATATATATATATATATATATATATATATATATATATATATATATATATATATATATATATATATAGCATAGAAATATAATATATACATACATATATATATGAGAAATATGTATATCAGCCGACGGCTGAGAGACTCTCTCAGCCTGCGGTGACGTGGCATAATTTTTGCCACACGAATAAGTTACGGCCCGCTTATTGGAAGAAGTTAAATTACTAAATGCCTCTCGGTAAAAGGTACTTGATCCGCTATTGTTTATTATTATTTCTCCCTATTTCTTTTACCGCTCTTTGTCAAATTTAGGGTTAACTTTTCTGCCATAATTTTATTTCTGAAAATAGCAATATCCAATTTCTCTGCCAATTTTTCTCCTTTTTATTTTAATGTTGACGTCGGAGTAGTCCACTTCCCCTGTCAATTCTGGTCGTAGTCATAAGCGATCTCTATCTCCCGATCTAAATATGGACCATATATCATCTGGTTCAACTTTCTCTCAGAATATTGAAAGTATTGAAGGGTTGAGAGCTTTGCATGCTGATCAAGAGGTTATTATTTTAGCAATTTTTTCCCGTAATTTCTTAAATTTAGAAGATTTATGTGTAGCGTATATGTTAAATGCGATATCAGTCGCACCTATTTAAATTAATAGATTTATGAACTACGATCACTAATTTAATACACTATATTTTACTAACTGTGACCACGGTCGAAGTTTGTATTAAAAACATTTTTTCGGTTGTCAAAGCTAGCTTTATAACTGCGACCTTAGTCGCAGTCCTATTTTTTTCATATTTTTGACACGTGCCCATGTCAATTATATCTATCTTATACACTAAATTTTAAGAATTGCAACTTAAGGTCGCAGTATATACTAATGAGAGAGTTGCAAAGTTATTATTCACATTTTTTAAAAAACCTGGACATACGGAAAACTGCGACTACGATCGCGGTCTATTATTCAGAAGTTATAGATTTATTTATTTCTGCGACCTTGGTCGCAGTTTTAGTTATTATAGTTCAGACGTTTGATATTCAATTAGTTGATTTTATTTAGTTCAGCAATTTGTTTTGTAGGATCTGAATTCACATGGAGAAATGTCTGGAAGCTCAAATCTATTTTTAGGGAAACAGTTTTTCACGGATGATGAAGCATACAACTTCTACAATTCTTATGTAAGGAACAGAGATTTTGGCGTCAGAAGAAAAGGAATAGAAAAGTCACGGAGGCCTCCTCATGAAATTATTTGCAGGAAATTTTGTTGCAATAAGGAGGGTGTAAGGAAGTTGTGTGATAAAATGCAAGATGGGCTTACAGTCCACCGTCGAATCTCAATTTCTTTGCCCCCAATTCTAAAGGTCCTTCTATCCTTATTATACTGGTCTACAATTTTCAGCACACTGATATTTGATTTCAGACCTTTTTCAGCTCTAAACTCCTCATTATAGAAGGCCATGAAGATTGGGGCAAACGGGGTCTCCTTCATCGCATCTACGAAATCGGTCTGAATGTGCTTTTTGAATTTTCTAATGAACTCGCACATAGGCTTTAGGCTCGATCTCATAGGACGAACCTTCACTTCTTTTTTACCTATAGATGCAAAAACATTAAAAATATTAGTATAAAATACCAGGTCGCAGTATGTATATTTAAAGAAATAAAAGAAAATAAGACTGCGACCTTGGTCGCAGCAGACTTTAATAAATTATAATACACTATGACCAAGGTCGCAATGATATTTTACACTGCGACTTCGGTCGCAAATTTATAATTAAACAAAATAATTCACCATTTATATACTTTGTTTATTCATACAGCGACCAAGGTCGCAGTGTAATATATCAGTGTCCAGTTAATCCAATTTAGTAGAATATAATACATTGCGACCAAGGTCGCACTGCAATTTTATAATTAACCAAAATAATTTAACATGAGGAACCTTTGTATCATCATAGTGCGACCAGAGTCGCAATATTCAATCACGCTAACCTCGGTAACAGAATGCGACCATATCCCCAAAAAGGAGAGAACGAACGACAAAACTGCGATATCAGTCGCAGAGTTTTAGTAAAAAAACCTTAAAAAAATGAAAGTAAATAATTTTTAAAACAAATAATTTTTAAATGTCTGCGACCAAGGTCGCATAGACCTAAAACGCTAATTCCGACAACTGCGACCCAAGTCGACATAAAAGTGAATGAAAAAAAATTGACCTTCATCGTTGGATTACAAAATATAAAAATTTAAAAAGCGATTCATGATCTCAAGTTTGCGAATCTTTCTCTCTTATTTGAGACCATGGGCGCAAGTTTTAAAAAAAATTATTTAAATATTTTTTAAAAACCAAAAAAATTGGAGAATTAAAAAAATCAAAAAAATTTAGTAAGAATACAGTTAATCAGACATTTTTATTTAAGTTAGGTTAAAATAGGAATATTTCTAAATAAAATTAAAAATGGAATCAAATCTGAAAAAAATAACTACTAAAATTTACAAGCCCGAAAAAAAAAATTTTCTGGGCTTCCCCAATACCTTTTCCACAGATGATTTCTTTGGAGGCATCTTTAGCAAATATTTTTTTACAAAAACTAAGAAATATTGGGAAACAATGGCACTATCTGTTCGTATTGATCAATTGAAAATTTAGATCTGTAAAAATTTTTGAAAGGGAAGGTTTTATATACAGTAAAAAGTTGTGAGGAAGGGTATTTTCGTCAAAGCGATTGTTGAAGTGACTGATACTAACTAGGTGAAAATTTTTTGGTTTTTGTCCGCCAAAATTAATTTCAAATTCGTGTCATTATGTTGCCACGTCCCACCGACTGAGAAACTCTCTCAGCTAGCGGCTGAGGTACAGAAACCCATATATATATATATATATATATATATATATATATATATATATATATATATATATAATTTATATATATGAAAAGTGTTCCTAGTAGGTCTCCTTAGATTGTGATCTAAGGAGACGGCTTACACTCCAACATCCTGAATTATTTTTACGATCTAACCACACATTATCATATTCATTTTCTAAGATGTATACATATAAAAAATCATGTGATTTGAAGTTTGTTTACTCTAATTTTTTTGGGCTCAAATATTAACGGTTTTTAAACAATAGAACAAAATAGAACAATTAGATCAATGAGTAAATGAACTATAAATCACTTGATTTTTTATATGTGTACATCTTAAAATATGAAGATGATAATGTACGGTCGGATCATGGAAAAATTATTTGGATGTTGTAGCTTTAAGTCGTCTCCTTAGATTATAATCTAAGGAGACATACTAGGAAATATATATATATATATATATATATATATATATATATATATATATATATATATATATATATATATATATATTATATATATATATATATATATGGGGTTATTGTACCTCAGCCGGCAGGCTGAGAGAGTTTCTCAGCCGGCAGGACGTGGCAACATCATAGCCACATACCTGTCATAAATTTTGGCGGACAAAAAGATGAAAAATCCCACCCAATTTAATGTCAGTCACCTCAACAATGTATCTTCCGAAAATACCCTCTGTCACATCTTTTTACCTTATGTAAAAAAGTTGCCTTTCAAAAAAAATTTCAGCTCTAAAATTTCACCCGATCATTCTGATCCAACTTGTTCTTTTATTTCACAAATTTGATCCGTTTTTTTAAAAATATATTTGCAACACATGGCGCCAAAGAAATCATCCCCCGAAAAAGGTAATAGAAAAACGATATTTTTCAAAAAATTTTAGGGTTTGTGTATTTTAATTGTTTTAAATTTTTTTCAGATTTATTTCCATTTAAGTCTTTTTTATTTTTTTTTAAAATCTTTGGACCATGTTCGCAAATAAGAAAGAGATTTTGAAACTTTAGATGACGAATAAATTTTTAATTTAAAAATTTGTAACACAACGATAAAGGTCCATTTTTTTCAAGTTTTTTTCATTTCATTCTATTTTACTTTGTCGCAGTATTTTCGAAAAAGTGATTTATATGTATGCGACCTTGCTAATATTTTTTTAAAGGAAATTTTTTTCATACACTATATGTCGACCTCGGTCGCAGTTGTTAAAATTTTATTTTCAGATCTGTGCATCCCAGAATGTTTTTTTTTTTGGACTTTTCCTTTTAGACAAATGCGACGATGGTCGCAGTATATGAAACTTCCTTTTTTTTTTACATACTGACGACATGGGGTCGCAGTTGTTTCAATATTTATGTAGTGCTTTGCGACCATGGTCGCACTGTATTTAACGTCATTTGTTTCATCATTCCTGGGTCGCAGTTGTTTATTTTTGCACTGTAGTCTTATGCGACCTTCGTAGCCGTGTCTACCCTGGTCGCATTTGTTTATGTTTGTACTGTAGATGACTGCGACCTTGGTCGCAGTGTCGACCAGAGTCGCTGTAAAAATTTGTGTTCGCACTGTAGTCTTATGCGACCTTGGTCGCAGTGTCGACCAAGGTCGCAGTTGTTTGTGTTTGCACTGTAGATGACTGCGACCTTGGTCGCAGTGTCGACCCGGGTCACAGTAGATTATGTTTGCACTGTAGATGACTGCAACCTTGGTCGCAATGTCGACCCGGGTCGCAGTAGATTATGTTTGCACTGTAGATGATTGCGACCTTGCTCGTAGTTTATTAAAAATAATATGCTTTTTACTCCCTTATAATTTTTAAATAACTATTGGTCTAAACTTTTTTATTTTTCTACATCTATAGGTAAACAACAGATGAAGGTTCGTCCTCTGAGATCAAGCATAAAACCTATGTGCGAGTTCATCAAGAAATTTAAAAAGTACATTCAGGCAGATTTCGTAGAGGCGATCAAGAATACCCCATTTGGCCCAATCTTCATGGCCTTCTACAATGAGGAATTTGGGGGTGAAAAGGCTCTAAAATCAAACGTTGCGGTACTGAGGATTTTAGACCAGTATGATAGGGATACAAGGACCTTTAGAATTAGGGGCAAACAAATTGAGTTAACAGTGGAGGATGTTGCCCTCACTTTTAGTCTACCTATCATTGGGGCAGATTTTGTTATGAATAAGACATGTACGATGAAAGACAGAGGGGTTATAAAATATTATTTCCCCAATATAAAGAAGATCACAAAAGTATCTATTGAAGAGGCTTTGGATGATCTTCTGGTCAAGAAAAGGAGGAGGGTGAATTAAATGTGACACAGGATGAACAGCTTGAGCAGCAAGTGACTTTAAATGAAATTATAAGAGACATACAAAGACTTGCAGCTCAAGACTTTACCACAATAATCATCCTATACATGTCGGCCACTCTTTTCTTCTCTGGCAGTAAATGCACGGTGCCGTGATATATTGTGGAACAGATTGCCAATATGCAGCTGATGAGGACAATATGCTGGGCTAAAGCTGTTTGGCAATTCCTGATTGAGTAATGGACATCTTCAGGCACACCACGTACGAGCTGCAAGGATGCTCCGTGCAAATTATTGTAAGTACGAATCTCATATTTGGCCAACATTGTATGAAATTTAACCATAATATTGTGAATATTTGTGTAAACTAATTTAATTTTCCATTTTGCAGTATTGGCTATGTGAGAGGGCTCCTATTTTTGAGCGAGGTCTGGTTTGGAGGACAAAATCCCGCGCGCAGTAAGATGGGACCTCCAAAATATTAGCAGATCTCTGCTTGAAGTTGATCTAAATGAGATTGACAGGAATATTGTAAGTTAGACTTCTTTTTATGTGCAGTACAAATAAAATGCGACCATAGTCGCAGTATTGAGCTGCACGTTTCGCAGTTCATTTTGTGTCTGAAAAAAAATTTGCGTCCATGGTCGCATTCTCTGAAAATACCTTTTACATGAAATGCGACCATGGTCGCAGTGTTGAGCTGCATGTCTGGGCATATAAATTTGTGCAGGATAAACATATGCGACCATGGTCGCATTATTATCATAAATATTTAATAAATTAACTGCGACCAAGGTCGCTGTATAATTATTTCATTGTTTTGGTTTTAACTTACCTTTTTATGTTTGTTTTCAGATTTTGAGTCGAATGGCCAACGTCTCTAATGATGAAAAAATATGGTTGGCCTTCCTGTTGAAGGGGAAGAGGAGGAGGAAGAAGAAGAAGCAGAAGATGAAGATGAAGAAGAAGAAGAAAAAGATGAAGATGAAGAAGAAGAAGAAGAAGGACATACATATAATCAAGCTGACATCCCGGCGGAAAATGAGCCAGAAGTGGCTGAAACGAGTGAGCAATAACCATCTTTTACAGGTTATTTACCACCATCACGGGATGATCAAGCTGAAGAAATAAAAGAGTTGAGGTCTCAAAATTAGCACTTGAGAGAATATGTTTCTCAGCTTGAAAGAAAAATTGAAAAAATGGAGACTGAGAGCAGACTCAAGGCTGAATTAAAAATAAAAAGAAGAGAAAAAAGAGAGAAGAAAAAACTAAAAAGACAGCAGAGAAAATTAAAGGTGAAAGAAGAAGAAGAAGAGCTGCTGAGAGCAGCCGCTGCTGCGGAGAAGGAGAAGGAGAAGAAGAGGGAAGAGGAGGAGCATGAGAGGAGAAGATTGGAAGAAGAGAAGGAAAAGGAGGAGAGGATGAGAGAAGTAGAGGAGAAGGAGAAGAGAAGAAGGGAAGAGGAGGAAAATGAAAGGAGAATGAGGGAAGAAGAGGAGAAGGAGAAGAAGAGGAGGGAAAAGGAGGAGTAGGAAAAGGAGGAGAGGAGGAGGGAAGAGGAGGGGGAGGAGAGGAGGAAGAGGGAAGAGGAGAATGAGAAGAAAAGGAGAGACGAGGAGAGGAAGAGGGAAGAGGAGAGTCAGAAGAAGAGGAGAATCGAAAAGGAGAAGAAGGAGAAGGAAAGAGGAGGAAGAAGAGGGGGAGCAGGAAAAGGAGAAGAGGAGGAAGTTGTTGGAGGAGTTAAAGAAGAGGCGGGAGAAAAAGAGGAATGGGGGGGAAGAGTGGAAGGAGAGGATGACAGAAGAGCAAAGTAGAAGGAAGGGAGAAGAGGAAAAGGAGCACAAAAGAATGACGAAGCAGATGGAGAAGTAGGCTGAAGAGGAGAAGAAGAAAAAATTGGAAGAGGATGAAATCATGGGTTCTGAATCTATTGTAAATATTTTTGGGGAAGATATCCCAAGTTTTTCTTTAAATATAACTCAAATGATTCAAGAAACCCAAAGAGATAGAGCTTCTGAAGAAAAAAAATCAAGAACATACTCCGCCTCAGAAGCAATCCTTAAAAGAAACAGTTTTGGAATACTCTAAAGGAACGATAGAAAGGGGAGTCAAAGAACGCAAACGCGCTGAAGAGATCGCGATGACTCCGACTTCGTTTATCCAAAACAGAAGAAGAAAATAAATGAACATCCTCTTCCACAGCCTGCGGCTCTGAGTTCTGCCGCTGGTTTCGGCGACAAAGAGATTTCCTCCACTAATCCAAAATCGAGAGAATTGACCGAAACCACAGCATACAGAATTCTGCAGCCCCATTAACAAGCTCTTATAAAAAATTTCTTCGACAAGTCCTTCTTTGAGTAAGTTAATTAATTTTATTATAATTCATATCAAAAAAACTGTTATACCTTTATATAAGAACAATTTAATTACTAACTTTGTTTTGAATATCTTGCAGTTCTACTGCGTATCAGGATACCGACAACGGAATCATGATTACAAGGAATGACATTGAGGACCTAATGTTCAGTAGAGACTTAGATGAGAATATAATTCATTTCTACATGCAGCATCTAGAAAAAGGAGAAGGATTAAAAAGCATATTCTTTCGGAGCGAAGCTTGGGTAAACATCTATTTTCTCCTTTACGGTTTACTGTAATATCAATTTCCTAATTCATTTGGTGAAATAAATCTTTGAACGTTAAATTTCTACTAATAGTCTTTATTGATGTTTAGGCATAAAGAATATACTGCGTCCAAGGTCGCAGTTAATAATTAAATTATTTCACCCGAATTTAATTTTAAAATGAAGTTTGCGACTTTGGTCGCAGTTGCTGGCCGCAGTCTTAATCAACAACACTGCGACCTTGGTCGCAGTTCCTGGCAGCAGTCTTAATCAACAACAAACACTGCGACCTTGGTCGCTATGCGTGTTAATATAAAGGAAGCACCTACCTAATGTACTGCGACCTAAGTCGCAGTTCATGTACTGCGACCCTAGATTGCAGTTGCTGGCCCTCTTTATCAATAACAACACTGCGACCTTGGTCGCTATATTAATTACTATAAAAATGTGTTAATTAAGAAACGCTGCGACCTTGATCGCAGTCTGTTGTCTTGACGTAATGACTTCTTATTTTCATTAATTTTTTCTTATATTTTAAATTCATTTTGTATTTTTTATTTTTTTCTTGTCCGCAGCACGGTGTTGTATATAAAAGTGAAGATCTGGAAGATCATTTCATCAAGCAGCAGCTGTTGAAAAACTGGACAGCTGATGTGCAGTACATGTTCTTCCCGATCAATCACAAACATAGTGCCGATGATCCCGGATTTCACTGGACCTTGTTGGTATTTGATTGCGATACACAAGAGTGGATTTTTTACAACTCTTTGGTCCCAGCTGAAAATACTAGTAGTATATTAAAGCTTTACCAAAAAGATGCAAGAAAAATGGTGAGTTGAAATTTAATATTTCGATTACTGGAAACTTGCATTTAATTTGATTAATACTAATTTTTTTCCTATTGACATTGCAGAAAGAAAGATTATTACAGATTTTGAGATTGATTTCAATAAATTAATGAGAAAAACTAATATAAAATACACAAGATGCCCCTAACAAGCAAACAGGTATATAAATTTTTGACATCTCCTTACCTTTCATATTTTCTACCTTTTTTTAGTACAAAAATCTAATTTTCATTTAATGATTAGTCTGTGAAAATTTCAGTGTTGATTGCGCTGTATATGTATGTAAGTACATGGAAAAGATAGCATTTGGTAGTCCACCAGCTGTTGATACTGTTACGGCTGCTGATGTACAGAGACTAAGAAGTCAGCTTGCATACATGATACTGAAAGTGCTCTAATACCACTTGAAAGCACACCTAGAGGGGGGGTGAATAGGTGTACTTGCTAATCTAGAAACTAAATGCGCTAAATGCGGAAGCTAATGCAAATTTTGCAACACACTTAATACAACCAACAAGTGTAGCCGAATTCTCCGTGAAGGGCTCTGGACTAACTCCTCTTGATTCCCCTTGAATGGATTGAGGTGCTATGTGAAGCTCTTGTGGTTAAGTATAAGTGAGGCACACACAAACAACCAAGCATATAAGATGAATAGGAAATATGAATATATGCAAGGTACAAGCAATAAATGATATGAAGATATGAATGATGCTTTGCACAAATGTAAAGAGAGAGAGAGAGAGTTAGAGATAATGGATCAAACGCAAACACAAAGATATGTTTCGAGGTTCGAGCCCCTAGCTCTACATCCCCGCCTACACCACCGTGTAGGATTTCCAATCCACTATCTCCCACCGAGGGAACCTCCACCGAGGAGGATTTGTTACAACAATAGGAGTACCGAACTCCTCTCTCAAACACCGCCTCACAACGAGGGTAGGCCTGTAGCCAATACAACAACCACAAACACCTCTACCGAAGAGGGTTACAAACCAAACTCCACCTCTCACTAGAGGGAGCAAACCACAAGCCTCAACCTCTACCAAAGAGGGAGCAAACCAATCACCCGATCAACCTCTACCAAAGAGGGATACAACAAAATCAAGGGTGTACAACAAGTGGTTTCTTTCAATCACAAACAATCTCTCTTTCTCTTTTTCCACAAAACAAATGATCCTAATAGATTAGGATAGAGGATAGCTCAAGTGTGAAAAACAAGTGTTTTGATCAAAGAAATTCTCTTGGGAAAACACCAAAAAGATATAGAAGTTTAGATCAAAAACTAATTCCCAAAACCCTAATTTCTTTGAAAATAAACAAAACACTTAAAACAAATAAGATTGATCTTTTGGCACTTAAAAATCTTTTGAAAACTTATTTAAAACACTGAAGAAATCAAGAAATTTTAGCTCTAAAAATCTTGGCCAAAACCCTAAAGAAATGGGGTTTATATAGGCTGATCTGGCAGCCTGACAGGCTACCGGTCGGCCGGCCCGGCCGACCGCCAACGGTCAGAAATGTGACCGTTGGGGCAACCCGGTCGACCGCCCGGTCGACCCAAACAAACAGAGAGCACTGCTCTCAGGTCCGGTCGGCCGCCCGGCCGACCGTCCCTGTGGCTGCCAAACGTGCACAGGCTTGTGCATGTCGGTCGACCGCACGGGTCGACCGGCCTATGGTTCGGTCGACCCATGCGGTCGGCCGAACTGGCCTGACAGACACTGTTCTAGGACAGAAACATGTGTTAAAAATATTTCTAAAAATCTTTTATCTCTTGTAAAAATACCAAAAATAGTTTTATCATTTTGCATTGATATATAAACATGTGATAAAAAGTTTAGCTCAAATATCAATCAATATGAACTATTTTTGTGTTTTAACATTTTTACCAAAAATCAAAACATGTATTTTTATCAAACTTGAATTTTTCTGTACATGAATAGGATAGTCAAAATAAGTTTGTTTAAAAGTTAAGCATGCATGTATAGAATGAAACAACTATACATATATCAATTAAACTTGTTTTGATCAACTATTCATGAAAACTGAAAACCAAACATAAAACGTGTGTGTTTGTGCACTTGAGCATATCAACTATACTAAGCTTTACACATGGATCTAAACACACTCTAAACTAAACTAGGATACCTAAGTCTTCTTGACGATCTTCCATCTTCAAGCTGACTTGATCCCAAACGTGATCCACCGAGTGCAAAGGTATGATCTTGATGCTCGGGTACGGGAATCACCAAGTGAAGGCTTCCAAACTCCTCTTATTGAAGCAATCACCAAACTAATATCTTGCTTAAAGATCTGAAACTAAAATCATAAGATTATTAGTAAACATAACTACATGAGTTAATCATCATCAAAACTAGGGTGGAAGGCCTTTGGGCCAACAGATACTTGCAGATAAAGAGAAGAGTTGGGATGAAGAAACAGAAATGATACGAAGGACAGTATTTGAAGACTAACAGTTGACATTTATTGATATAGTACAATTTTTTATTTTATAAATGTAAAAATAATTGTAATTGCAATTCATTGAATATTTTTTTGTTTTATTGATTTAATTTATAAACATTTCTATACATTTATTTATTATAAGTTCCATTGATTATTTCCAATTTACATTTGTTACACCTTGGATTTTACTATTGCGTACTGATGTTAGAAACAAACATGCGTTCAGTAATTGTGTTGCGACCAAAGTCGCAGTAATGACCTGTTTGAGTTACAGCGTTTCCTTATACGGCGATACTTTAATCGAGACAGCGATCATGGTCGCAGTTACTTAATCATTTATCAGTTCCCAATGTGACTATGGTCGCAATAATGAACTGTTTTGGAGTTCAAAGTAATTTAATGTAAGAGTGTATTAACTTTTAAACTGTTTTGGATAACTGAACAGTCACCTAGAAAGTATACAATTTTTGAGAAAAGGTAGAAAATAAATCTGGGAGATATTCACATGGTTCGAGAGATTAAACCTTTTGGAATTCCGGGATTAAAAATATATAAAGGGTCATCAGGACAGGATTATAAACATACTAAATTGTTTTTGCTGAAACTCGTTACTCTCACTGTTCGAAAATAGATTCAAAAATGTCTTCTCCACCGTCTTCACCGGAAAGAAGCCAATCATCTAATGATGATTGGATGTATAGTTCTGAAGCGATGCCTCGCTACGGGTTAGAGGATGAGCTTGATACAGACGACCCGTTCTGGGAGTTCATTGATGAACCAAAATACATACATGAAGAGGAAGAAAGCGAAGAGGAGATTGTCGCTGAAGAGGTGGAAGGGACGGAAAGCGATACGGAAGACGAAAGCGGTCATACTCTTGACGACGAATCTGATTATGATGGTGATGACGAGGATTAGAAATTTAAAATTTGTATTTTGTTTTTTTAAATATATATAACTCTTTTTTCTAAGGTTAATTGTGTGAATTACAGTTTTTACTACTATGTCTTGGTTGAAATGCTGTATAATTGTTACAAACCTTCATTTTAAATATTCTACTAATAGTCTTTATTGATGTTTACGCATAACGAATATACTGCGACCAAGGTCACAGTTAATAATTAAATTATTTCTCCCGAATAAAATTTTAAAATGAAGGTTGCGACTTTGGTCGCAGTTGCTGCCCGCAGTCTTAATAAAATACACTGCGACCTTGGTCGCAGTTGCTGGCGGCAGTCTTAATCAACAACAACACTGCGACCTTGGTCGCTATGCATGTTAATATAAAGGAAACACCTACCTAACGTACTGCGACCTAAGTCGCAGTCCATGTACTGCGACCCTAGATTGTAGTTGCTGGCCCTCTTTATCAATAACAACACTGCGACCTTGGTCGCAATTAACCATGTACACTGCGACCAAAGTCTCTGTCTACATTATATACACAAAAATTAAACTATATAGGAGAATTTTGTAGCAGTAAAACTTTAAAGTACAACTGCTTACAAAAATAATACAGTAAAAATCAAAGAATGATAATAAATCTGATTATAATGACACGCCAGTGGCAGACTGCGACATGAATCTCTCTACACTGTGCGACCCTGGTCGCACTTCATGAAAAATTGAAGTCTTTATTCCTTCAAGATGGAGGCAACCCAAACCTACTTCTTCTGCCATTAAAAAGGAAATAGTAAGAATTTTAAAGATACATCATTATAAAAAAATGATTAACAGGTTTAATGTAATACCAGTAACGGACAACCAGTCCTGTAATGGCCCAGCTCTTGGCAGTTACCACATCTTCGATGCTTAACTTCCTTCTGATATATAGAATCTTCAAACCAGACTTAAGTCTGGATGCAGCTCTAGGCCTCCCCTTGGTTGGTACAGGACCAATTGGATCACGTATATTCAATTCTTCACCATCTCGCAATACGACAACGGATCCACTGGAACCAACTGTAGTTTTAGGCTGTGATGAATGATCATTTCCTGACATGGCTCTGTATTCTCTAGTGGTTTCTTAGGCAAAACTTTCCAAAACTGCCTCCAACTTTGAAAGATGGATATCAGAATCAGCGACCATATCAAGAATTGCATTAAATTTGAATGAATTGTCCACAATCTAGCCGTCCGTGGAGTGCCTTGACTGGGAAAAGGCTTCATGCCATTTTCAATTGCAACTTTTTTGTAACGAGCATCCAACCTCCATCTCTGAAGTATATATGATTCCAGTATATGTGTAACGTGATTGCGCCATAAAATACACAGAATATGTCTACATATGATACCCTCTGTTTCAAATAACGAGCAACTACAAGAAACATGAAGTTCCTCACGCTTATCATAACTGACCTTTTCCCAGCTGTCTTTTGATTCTGAAAAATTACCAACCAAATATGTTGATCCAGGTTTGTCATGTTTCACCTCTTCTGAAAACAGTGTCATTACAACTGCCCATTCTTTTGGAACAACTGAAAAATCTTCGGTGTATACAACTTCAAAACCTGTATCTCATATGGATTCGATGTACAATTGGGCACAGAATTCAAACCCCGAAAATCTTGAAAAGATTCAGATGTACGACGGGCAGCAACAGCTTTATTATATTGGTGAACAAATTCCACTAGTTTCGTGTTTGCATTAACAAAACCATCAAAGAAGGAATTAATACTCTCGGACCTCTGACTGGTTGTCATTCCAGCACAGAAAACATCCTTGAGATATGCATTAACCCAATGTCCATGAAGCCTGTATAACTTCAACAACCAACTGTCTTCTTCTTCTTCTAAATGATATTTTTCATTCATCAGACGTCATCGTTCCTCATAAGTGCTTATATCACGAGAGGTGTACCAAGCATGAAAATCGGAGACCATATCTTCTCCATACTTGTTTGTCATTGGGATTTGTTGCTCGGCAATATGTATCCGCACATGCCAAAAACAGTAACGGTGCCGAGAAGTTGGGAAAATAATCTTGATGGCGTCACCAATCTGCGCATCCTGATCAGTAATAATCAGCTTCGGTTCAACTCCATGCATGCACTTGAGCCATTTTTGGAATAGCCAAACAAATGTATCCCTCTGCTCATCAGCAAGAAATGCACAGCCGAACAAAATTGACTGCCGGTGATGATTTACTCCAGTGAATGGAGCAAATGGCAAGCTCAAGCGATTAGTTCTGTATGTTATGTCAAAAACGATCACTTCACAAAACCTCAGATACAAGAAAATAGCTCTTCCATCAGCCCAAAAAATGCTTCTAAGTGTGCCCACGTTATCGACTTCACTTGAAAAGAAGAATTCTGGATCGGTCTCGGCTTTCTCTTGAAAATATTGATAATAGCAATAAACTCATGGCCGCAGTTATTTCTACGTTGACGAGTAAAATCAATAACTTGTTGCGGGCTCACTTCTTCACAGCCTTCTCCCTGGCTCATTGCATTCACAACGCGGGAAATATTTGAAGGCCGCATTCCCACATCAACCAGATTGCTCATAATGCTTCTGCTAATCTTTGAACGATGAGTCTGGTGAGAGTAATGGTGATGTACCTTATCCGGGCTTGACAATTCATGTGAATGAGTATCAACAAATTTTGTGATAACCCAATATCTTCTGTCAAAAAGAAAACGAAGACGGACATGCATCTCAGCAGGACAAGCTACTCTAGTGTCAATTCGACGATGCACTGTAAGCTCCTCTTGTCTTTTGTCACACAACTTCTTCACACCTTCCTTGTGGCAGCAAAATTTTCTGCAAATAATCTCATAAGGAGGCTTCCGTGACTTATCTGTACCTTTTCTTCTCACGCTAAAACCTCTATTCCTTGTAAAAGAATTGTAGAAATTGTATGCTTCCATATCCGACAGGAACTGTTTCCCTATAAACTTATCTGAGCTTCCAGACATTTTTTCATGTGCATTCATATCCTACAAAAAACAATTACATGAATTACATGAATATAAATATTTTTAGATATCACACGTCTAAAATATAAGTTATATAACTGCGACCAAGGTCGCATAAGAGATGAAATCTATATTACTTCTTATTAAATACTGCGACCAAAGTCGCAGTTATCCGTATGAGAAGAAATCTATATTACTTCTTACTAAAGACTGCGACCTAAGTCGCAGTTATCCGTATGAGAAGAAATCTATATTACTTCTTACTAAAGACTGCGACCTAAGTCGCAGTCACAAAAAAAAAAGATTTCACATACGAGATGAAATCTATATTACTCCTTATTAAAGACTGCGGCCTAAGTCGCAGTTATCCGTATGTGAAGAAATCTATATTACTCCTTACTAAAGACTGCGACCTAAGTCACTGTTATCCGTATGAGAAAAAATCTATATTACTTCTTACTAAAGACTGCGACCTAAGACGCATACCAAAAAAAAAAGATTTCACAGCGGGAGATTATTTTCAAATAAGATTGCGACCGAATATTAAAACGGTCGCATTTCTGAAACTTTAAAACATGTGTTATAGGTCGCAGTACCACATAGACTAAAGAGAAAAATTCAATATTTAAGAAATTATTTTTAAAAAATTGAAACAATTAAAACCTGTTGATCGGCATGCAACGATGTCAACCCTTCAAGATTTTCAATATTCTGAGAGAAAGTAGAACCAGATGCAATATCTTCCATATTTAGATCGCCAGTAGACTGCTCAGACATCGACATTAAATATTTTGGAGAAAAAATTGATCTGAAAAGATTTTATATTTTCAGAAAAAAGTTTATCGCAGGCTGAAAAGGAGAACCTAGATCTAACAAAGAGAGGTAAGGAAATAGGGGGAAAATAATTTATAAACAATAACCTAAATCCTATAAAGAGCGGCAAAAAAAGGGGAAAAATAATAATAAATAATAACCTAAGTCTGACAACGTGCGCTCCAAAAATTGCCTTTTGGGCAAATAATAATAAACAATAACGAAAGTTACCGAAAGAGTAGCTTTTCATAAGGGGTATTTGGTAATTTAACTTCTTCCTATAAGCGGGCCGCAAGTTAGTGGGGTGACAAAATTGAACCACGTCACCGCAAGCTGAGAGAGTTCTCTCAGCTGCAGGTTGATATACATTTCTCTCTCTCTCTCTCTCTCTCTCTATATATATATATATATATATATATATATATATATATATATATATATATATATATATATATATATATATATATATATAGTTGTGCCTTTGCGTTCTACATTTTATAAATTTGTCATTTCCTGTGTCTATGTTTGTTCTATACTCGTCTCTGTTCTTCATAAAGTGTAATTGATCCATACGAATGACTCAGTAAAAGAAAATAAGATCGTTGATTAGTCTACAATTTTGTATTATTATATCGCATTCCCTACCGATTTATGAATAAAATATCATTTTTAATTGCGTTTTGGTCTACTTTGCAGATAAATCAAGAGTCAATGGTTAAAGGGTAATAAGAGCTTAATTAAACTCATTTTCGGGTAATTAAATCAAGATTTCTTGGAGGTCAAGTAAGGGAGCTTCTAAAAGATGCATTGAACCTAAACCTTTGCGCACGTCAGACGAAAATTCGGACGAATATAACCCAAATAAAATATACCAGGAAGGTCCTTGAAGCCAGGAGACGTTTCTCGCCAAAATCAGGAATTTAGTTCCCTAGTTTTGCCGTGGAAACATGGAAAAATGCCGCGTTTCCACGGCAATGTAGTGGGTCCACACGACGATCTTCGACGCGTGGCCCCGTCTCGCCTTCCAGATGCTTCTTTTGCCTATAAATAGGGCAGGGTTTGGCCGAAACGCAAGCAGATTTGGTTTTTAGGTTAGGTTTCTCTCTTTTAGTTGTAGATTAGGATTTTCTTTCTCTTTTATTTTGTATTTTCATTTTGTTTTTAGATCTTGTAGTAGCGCTGAGAGATTTAGAGATAGATAGAGAGATATTGATATCATAGATGGTGATAATATATATAAAGGTGTCTTCTTTCTTCTCCAATGTAATCTTCTCCATCTTCTATATGATACTTAGCTAGATTTTTTTCTCATGGTGACTAATTACTAACCACTAACTAGCTAACCACTTACTTGATAATCCATATGAATCTAATAGCCTCTACAAGGTCTTGCTCTTATAAGAGCCATTGATGACTCGTGATGATGGGTTCTAACATCTAACTTGCTTATTTGCTAACCAAGCTAACTCTCTCTTATTTCATACTTTCTTCTAATGGTTTGATGAACTAATGTTTGTATTAGTTTGCTCTTGATGCAAGTTTGAATGTGAAGAATCATCTTATTTGTCATACTTTGTATCGTCTCTTGAAGCAAAGGACTAGTGATGGCCAAGGATCTATGTGAGGCAACTATCACTAAGAAGTTAACATGTTAGTAGAGTAATTAGTAGTTAGTAACCACGAGATTTCTTTCATAGTATTCCTCATTCTTTTTACTTTATTTTAAGAATCATTTTCAAAACTTTTTTATCATTTTCTTATCAATGTTTTCACCAACTTCTTAGTTCCCTTTGTTTCATCTTCTTTTCTATTTTATTTTTCAAATCACTTCTCTTTTATTTTCACATCGCCACTTTCATCACCTTCTCATCTATCACTTCTGGATTACTTTTCTTTTATTTTCTTTTTCTAATTCTTTTAACTAAGAAGAACTTGTTAACAACCGACGTGACTAAAAACTGTTAATGCTTCTATCGCCTCCCGTCCCTGCGGATTCGACCGTTGAGCCAATGCTATAACGGAAGTATCGAGGGAACATTAGCACATATATATTTTCACTGATTTTACAAAACACACATTTTCAAGTGCTGGTTCCGCCCTGATCAAATTTTTGGCGCCGTTGCCAGGGATTGGAATGGTTTAAACTCACGTTTTTGTTAACATTTTCTTCTCTGTTTTTGTGTGCAGGTCAATCTTTGCAATAACTTAGCATTGCAGCGCTCTCCTTGTGCTTGCATGTCCCTGCTCTAGAAAGCAGGGACTCTGCTTCCATAATTGTGCCGCGGAAACCCAAGAAAAGCCGCGAAAATGCGGCAATTTTGTGGCATTTGTACTTTATCTTTTACAGAAACTTTACAAGTTGCATATATTGTTATATTCTGCTGCCAATATTCTGCTTTGATTGCCTGGACACTGTAAATAACTAAAGAACTAAAATACGGTATTTGGACACTTTTAAGATGGTTTAGACATTTGCATTTAAGCACGAGTCAGTTCAATTCCAATATACTGTATTTTGTTCTGTTATTTTGATCTAAATTGAGGTGTATATATGGTATTGCATATAGCATAGGACAAACACATGGGTGATTTATCGCTTTGTGTTATTCTTGTCTATATTTCACACTTGCATTAATTGAAATTAAGGGCAAAACCCCATACAAGATAAGGTGGGATTTCATCACCCTTCCTTAGCTCAAAAACCACCTCCCCACTCACACAACCCAAGCCCTAATAAAAATTGATAAACGTTGGCCCCTAGGGACATCTCGGACTCATTAAGAGTTGACCAAGGGTGGAACTTGTTTTGAATCTTACTCTTGTGAAATCGGTGTCTAAGGTTGGGGATTAAGAGGTTACGCCTCAAAGATACCGTGGTTTGGCGTAATTAAGGCCCGTTGCTTACGCACGGATATCTCCCACCGTATTTTGCCCCTACCTGGCCGATTAGCTTATGGTCGGATTCATGCAACAACCTCCCCCGGGTAATCGACCAGTTAGGAGTCGTCTAGGTCTAGGTCAACCTTAGTATAGGCTTGGTTTTAATTTTCTTTCTTTTTGTTTGTTGTTTAATTTTTCTTTTTTGTTTGTGATTGTTTGTGAAATGGAATTCAACAATAATAATTCTTTCGAATTCTAATATGAATCCATATTTCACATCGACCCTATTTGTTTCAGATAATTCCAATCCGGTTTTTCACAATATGAACCAGCCAAATACACCGGGTTGGACTTATCTGAATCAATACAACCTATACCCCCAATCTTATGACTATAATTTCAACTCGTCACAGAGTCAATAGGGATTCACCTCCCCCAAGTCAAATTTTTCACCACCTTATCCACAATTTTCACAATCTCCACAATCTTCATTTCCCAGTTTTGAAGAAAAATCTGAGTTTGAAAAAAATATAGAAGCAATGCAAGCCATTCTTGAGTCCCAACAAAAGAAGCTCAACTCCCCAATTCCAGAATATTTTCAAGATTCATACTCATTTTCACCTATTCAAAATGACCAACCATCTACCCTGAAAACGAGTATGGAGTGCTTTCATGAGTCTGAGCTTCAATCTCAAAATATGTTGGACTCACAATCTTCACTAATTTCTAAAACCAAAATTCTTATACTCTCTTTCTAGAACATCCACTTAAAGAAAAATCAAATCTAGAAAAGAGTATAGAAATTTTGCAGGAGTCTGCGTTACAATTTCAAAAATCTTCTTCTCAGTCTATTGATAAGTTGGAAACACAATAAGTCAACTGGTCAACATTTATAGGAATGAGGAAACTCTCTCTTATCAACTTTTGACCAATCCAAATATCTCTAACTCTATCAATTTGACCCATGACTCTTGTTGTTTTGTAAACCAAGATTCCTATACTCCTATTCTAGAGCCTCCACTTGAAAACATCACAATTAGAAAAGAGTATAGAAGTCTTGCAAAAGTCCGCACTACAATTTCAAAAATCTTCTGCCCAGTCTATTAATAGGTTGGAAACACAATTGAGTCAATTGGTTAGCATTTATGGGAATGAGAAAACTCTATCTTATTAACCTTTGACCAATTTAGCTATCCCTGACTCTATTGATCTGACCCAGGACTCTTGTCATTTTGGAAACCAAGATTCAATTTCAGTCCATCCATTCCTCAAATGTTGAAAATCCCATTGACATTTTGGTAAGTTATCCTTTTCCTGAGATTGAACTTGAGCATGAATATGATCCTGAACCCCAACTTGATAATTCAATTCTACTTCCTGATTCAATAATGACTGAGGTATTTTTACCTGATTTCAGGCCTTTTCCCGAGTCAGTATTGGATCCCGTGCCAATTCATTGTGAAATTGAATCACCAATCTTTTATGATTAACAAATTGAACTTGACCAATTTCATACTTTTGAATGTCCTATTTACAAATTGGCAAGTTTTCCTTTTAAAGAAATTAAACTTAGACAAGAATGAGACTTCGATTCTCAAATTTGTGATCCAGTTCAAATTCCTGAATCAATATTGACTCCTGTTTTGTTACCCAACTTGAATAACATCTTAAAGTCAGTTTTGGTTCCCATACCTGTAATTCTTGAACTTGAATCACCAATCTTAGAAAGTCACATTCCATTGTGGGGAAATGAATGTGGACTTGAGTTTCAACTTCTTGATTTGGACCCACTTTCTGAACGAATCTCGATTTCTAAACCTTTACTTGACTTAAGTCTTTTTTCGAGTCGGTATTAGTTCTTATACTTCCTGAGTCCAAATCAATCATTCCATTCTGGGACAAGGATCTTGATAAATTTGACTCAGAAATTATTTTGAACATTTAGAAATTAGATGGGGTAAATTTTTTAATAAAAATCATTCATATATACATCATTCTAGTTGGTTGTATTTTAGAGGTCTTTGGTGGGTTCCTCCGGACTCCACGCAAATTGGATTGAGTTGCATTTCATGGACCAATCAGACCACCGGAACCACCACCTTGAGGTGATTTTTCTTCCCTCTCTATTTGTTTCATGCATACATACATTATGATGCATTGAGGACAACGCATGAGATAAGTGTGGGGGAGGGTTTACTAACATAGAGTTTTTAGATTTTTTTTTTCTTTTTCACTTCTTTTAGGATACTTTTAAGAATCTTCCCTTTTGTATAGAATCTTTCCCTTTCTTTAAAAACATTTTGAAATAAGAGACACAGTTTTGATCAATTTTTAAGAAAATTAAGATGATCTTAGAAATTAAGAAAACCTTAATTATGACATCTTAAACATAGTCAAAATAATGGATCTTATTTAAAATTATAGGTTACGTAAGATAAATTGGAGAGATAATTTTATCTTGAATTTTTTGCCTTAGATAGTATGCACTTCACACAAACACAATTTTTGGGATGGAAACAAAGACCTAAAATGCAATAAAGCAAAAATAAATAAAAAGAAAAAATTTATATTATATAAATAGAATAAATCACTTATTAAGTTGGATAATTATGCCTCAAGAAGCATGATTATTCACGCATAACGGTGGTCAAAAGAAACAAATAATCTCCCTTAGTTTTGTGACCTTGTTTACTCGAGTCCTTAAATTCGAGGGTTATTTTCTCATCTGGTACCCTAGGGCCGTCTGGTTTGGGAGTCATCGATTAAACGCTCGCTACATAGGTGAACTAGAAAGCCTAAGAAGCTAAGGGGAAAAAAAGAAATATATATATAAATGGCATGATGGTTAGAGTTGAAATCTCAGAAATCTTCACTATCACAAAGTGCATATTATCTAGGCTTTATGAAGGATAAAATATTCAATCTAATTTTGAATTCTTACCTTAATTGAAGACAAGATCTTGCATATAGACTAAGTTTAAGGGAGAATAATTTTTGGTGGACTTATGACCTTAAATCGCTTATATTTTTACAAAAATATTTCAAAAACTTATCTCTCTTTCAAAATGTGTTTTCAAAATACTAACATTTGTTTTCTTTCTTTATGGATTTTGTGGGTGCAATCCACTGAAAATCCTCAGGAGACATAACTCCTCCTTTAGGGGTAATCTAGAGGTTTAACGACTTGTTGTACACACTCAGTGCAATTGCGTCACCTGCGAAAGTGGTGTAATAATATTTGTAGTATAGTTTTTCTTTTCTTGTTTTGCTCGGGACGAGCAAAAGATAAGTGTGGGTGTGATTAGTCTACAATTCTGCATTATTATATTGCATTCCCTACTGATTTATGAATAAAATATCATTTCTAATTGCGTTTTGGTCTACTTTGCAGATAAATGAAGAGTCCAATGGCCAAAGGTTAATAAGAGCTTAATTAAACTCATTTTCGGGTAATTAAATCCGGATTTCTTGGAGGCCAAGCAAGGGAGCTTCTAGAAGATGCATTAAACCTAGACTTTTGCGCACGTCAGACGAAAATCCGGACGAATATACCCGAAGTAGAATATACCAGGAAGGTCCTCGAAGCCAGGAGATGTTTCTCGCCAAAACTAGGGATTTAGTTCCCAGGTTTTGTCAGGAAACGCGGCAAATGCTGCGTTTCAACGGTTTCCGCGACAATGTAGTGGGTCCACGCGTCGATCTTCGACGCGTGGCCCCGTCTCGCCTTCTAGATGCTTCTTTTTCCTATAAATAGGGCAGGGTTTGGCCGAAACGCAAGCAGATTTGATTTTTTTGCCAGGTTTCTCTCTTCTAGTTGTAGATTAGGATTTTCTTTCTCTTTTCTTTTATATTTTCATTTTGTTTTTAGATCTTGTAGTAGGGCTGAGAGATTCAGAGAGAGATAGAGAGATATTGATGTAATAGATGACGACAATCTATGTAAAGGTGTCACCTTTCTTCTCCAATGTAATCTTCTCCATCTTCTACATGATGCTTAGCTAGATTTTCTCTCATGGTGACTAACTACTAACCACTAACTAGATAACCACTTACTTGATAATCCACATGAATCTAATAGCCTCTACAAGGCCTTGCTCTTGCAAGAGCCATTGATGGCTCATGATGATGGGTTCTAACATCTAACTTGCTAACTTGCTAACCAAGCTAACTCTCTCTATTTCATGCTTGCTTCTAATGGTTTGATGATCTAATGTTTGTATTAGCTTGCTCTTGATGCAAGTTTGAATGTGAAGAACCATCTATGCTTTATATCGTCTCTTGAAGCCAAGGACTAGTGATAGCCAAGGATCTGTGTGAGACAACTATCACTAAGACGTTAGCATGTTAGTGGAGTAATTAGTAGTTAGTAGTCATGAGATTTCATTCATAGCATTCCTCATTCTTTTTACTTTGTTTTAAGAATCATTTTTCAAACCTTTTTGTCATTTTCTTATTAATGTTTTTACCAACTTCTTAGTTCACCTTTGTTTCATCTTCTTTTCTATTTTATTTTTCAAATCACTTCTTTTTTGTTTTCACAACGCCACTTTCATTACCTTCTCATCTATCACTTCTGGATTTCTTTTCTTTTATTTTTTTCTAATTCTTTTAACAAGGAAGAACTTGTTAACAACCGACGTGAATAAAAACTGTTAATGCTTCTATCGCCTCCCGTCCCTGTGGATTTGACCCGTTGAGCCAATGCTATAACAGAAGTATCGAGGAAATATTAGCACATATACATTTTCACTGATTTTACAAAACACATATTTTCAAGTGCTGGTTCCGCCCCGATCAATCGTCATTTGTGAAATAAACATTTAACGTTATGTTTGCATTTTCAGGTGAAAATAGTACCTCCAGATTTGGTTGTCTTTAGGAAAAATAAATCAAGGATCATATAGTTGTTTAGATGGATTCAGGAAGCCTAGTTCTTTGTCCTCAAATTATTATTATTTTGAGTAAAATTATATTTTCTAACTATGAGTTGATTTTCGAATTATTCACTTTTGGACATTCAGGTAGCAAGATCGAAGAAAGGGATCTTTCTCTTTCAACGAAAATATGTGCTAGATATGCTCTCACAAGCTAGTGTGTTAGTATGTGAGCTAGTAGATTTTCCAATGGACGCCAATTCCAAACTACTGCCAGATCAGTGAGAGCTTTTAGATAATCCAAGATGATACAGGAGGATTACGGGTAAACTGAACTATCTTACAGCGACTAAATCTAATGTTGCACATCATGTTAGTGTGGCGAGACGGTTTTTATCTGCTCCACGGACTAGTCACTGGGATGTTGTGATTCGAATACTTCAGTATTTGAAGCGTGCCTATGGCAGAGGACGCTTATATTCAAATTATGGTCATTGACGTATAGTTGGTTTTCAGATGCAGATTTTTCAGATGTAGATTGGGCAGGATTACCAATTGATAGATGATCAACTACTGGTTCTTGTAAGTTTGTTGGAGAAAATCTTGTATCATGAAAGAGCAAGAAGTAAGTTGTGATTTAAAAATCTAGTGTTGAGTCTGAATATCAAGATATCGAACCTTAACCGATACCACATGTGAATTAAAAGGGTACGAGATCTCTTGAACGAGTTACATCTTCTTCTTTCAACTCCTATGAGATTAAGTGATAACATATTGGCTATCAACATAGCAGAAAATCTAGTTTTTCATGAGCGCACCAAGCACATTGAGACAGATTGTCATCTAGTTCGTCAGAAGGTTACAGAAGACAAGATCATCGAACTTCAACAAGTTTCCTCCATTAACTAATTAGCAAATGTGTTGACAAAACCTCTTGGAGGTCCCCGGATTCAGAGTATTTATAACAAGCTGGGCATGTAGGATGTATATGCTACAACTTGAGAGGGAATGTTACGAATATAGTTATATAAAGAGTATGAGTTGCATAAAAAGTAGTATAGGAATATGAGTAGAATTATCCTTTTATGTATCTATATAGTACAATTGAGGTGAGAGATCTCTCTCTAACTTTCTCCAAATCTTTTCTATCGATCAAATTTGTATTTCTTCAAAACCCATAATGACGAAGAAGCTAGAAGATGGGCTCCCTTAGTAGAAACATGGACTCATCACATTCTACGTGACAACCACAATGCTAGGGAAAGGGGAAACATAGGAACTGCATTCACAAAAGTACCAAGTCTGCAATAAACTAGGTCAAGTGTAGAGGGGGAAAACTCACACCAAGTGCTAGTGTTGACAACTTTTATCCATGGTCTTCTTTATTTGAACATATCAACATAATCTGCAAGTTCCCACTTTTTTCCAGCTACCATCATTATTTGTCCACATCTTAAAATGTTTTTATAGGCAATTCCTTTTTTAAAATTTTAAAATATTTATTAAATTCACAAACACGAACATGTTGTACTTTTACATATTTTTATAATTTCAAAATAAAAAATGAAATACATGAACCTCATGCCTTTGTCTTTAAAACTTGTGCGTTTCTATGCTTATGGGTTGAGCACCTAAATGTAGAGCTTGACGTTTAAAACGGCTAGCATGTATGTACGCATATAGATACATACATACATACACGAACATGTACATACCAACACTTTACTAAGACTCGGACACGGCATGGCTAGAAAATTCCATGAAGAGTATACCTTTTTGTAAATTTTTATCATAAATAGCAAATGCTAGTGTTAGATAATTTGATTAAACTACATTGTTACAAATTATAATTGTTATCATCTCATTGATTGGGAAATAGAGAATAGGATCAACTGATCTTGGATTTTTCAACTTCTTTACAAGAAGAAGATAATGTACTACACTCGTTATGTTAAAACATAACATAAGTTTGTCACTAAATGATATGAAGTATAATTCTAAAATATTTCCATAAGTACTACAATTTTATGTGAAAATAAAAGAAAATTTATATTCAATGTGTGAAATGCATGTCTAAGAAGTATCGGACGAGAGCAACAATTCCACTGAAAAGTATCAAAAAGAGTGTCCACGCTAAAAATATATTATAAAATCGAGAACAAAGCATAGACTATCGCCAGAGGATCCAAGAAATGTCGTGTTAGATACATTGGGACATGGAAATAATTGCTTCATGATAGAAGTTTCCATGCCACGTAGCTACCAACTAAGACTACCCAGTACAAGCAATACCAACAACTTATCCCTGCCAGTAAAGATTGAGAATAGGAAGATTTATCTGATAAAAGATTACTTCCACAAGTATAATTGGAGCATAAATTGAATAAATCATTTGCAAATGCAAAAGACAATTGTACGTATATGAATGGAGAATACAGTTATACAATCAATGAAGGAAAAGAAAACGTAGAACAGCCTTAACACTCTCATTCAAGGTTATCTCATATGGCTTTCCTCCTCTTCTATTTTCAGAAACAGAAAATGCCGCAGATCTCCTCTCCATATCTTCAGCTGGGTCACCTCTCCAACTGGTCACTGCCCTCGCCCATTTTCACATCACTTCCATTGTCACCATCACGTGTTTTAAGTCCCAGATTCAGATCCAGGTTGGTCTCATTGACTTCTTCAGCTGAAGCCCCAACCTTGCGTACAGCCTGAATTACAACATAGATATTGATTTGAGACTCATAAGAAGCAAGGAAATGAAAAGGCCACGATATATCTGTTTCTACAAGAACCACTTCAGAAGGTTAAATTTTAATTGTTGATGTGAAAGTACCTCTATAAGCAGGCAACATTGATATTTTACATGTATGAATATTAGTAAGAAAGCCAGCACAAATGCAGAATGTGGCTATTTTTTTTGGAGAAATGTAGAACTGAAAGATTAAGGGAGGAAATGTCTCTATTAATCTACTGGCTTGACATTGCAACCTTCTAACAGTAATGTGTGTGTAGAACTATTTGAAGCACTGGAGGGTGGGGGGGGGGGGGTGGGGGGGGGGGGGGGGGGGGGAGGGGTGGGCCTTGTTAATGTTCCTAGTAGTCTAGTGCCTTGACATTACAAGCTTCTAGTAGATATGTGTGGAACTCTTTTACACACACACACATACACAAATTAACGTTATTATTAATCTAGTTCATTGGCACTACAACCTTCTAGTAATGTGCAGGTGGAACTTCTTTAACACACAGCAATTAATGTTCCTATCAAGGTTAAAATATCAGGTATCAGATTCGTACAGTATGAGGACTTCTCATATCAGATATATCGCAGATATCATATCAGAAATTTTGTATACAAATAATGATGATTTAAGGGTAGTTATAATGTTAAAAATGTCATCTATAGAATAAATTTTTTTTCATAACAATGCACTGAAAAAACATTCAAGGATAAAATATATTCCTCCATGCAATAAAATAAATCATGAATTTGCCAAAACAATTCTCAAGTACAACTTCAATTAATTCATTACTCATATAGCATGATAAGCATAATAAGCTTACTACTTGAATTAGATAAATGAGAGACATTAAAATATAAACACCTGCTCCATCTATGCTCTCCAGCAATTCGATCAACCTAGTGACAATCGAGAGGTGGGGGTAGAGGTGGTGCTTGTAGCATCTTCATGTTCCTTTATTTTAGTGAGATTCCTCTCCACTTCAACTAGATTAGGATAATGAATGGGATTTGGGGACAAATTAATAGAGATCAAGGAAATTTGGCTTTTAAATAACAGTTTTTGGTAGTGAAATTGTTTTGTAAGTTAAAATCTTACAAAACTAAGCCAATATTTTGATGATATAAGAAGATATATAGGGGACCGATATACCGATCTATATCGCAAACATCGACCGACATTAGTTACAAACAGTATGACCTTTTTTTAAGCATATCAAATCAATGGAGCCTAAAAACCAATATATCAGGCGACATAACGTTCATATCCAATGATATTTGGAATAACAGTTCCCGTTAATCTACTATCTTGACATTTACCTTCTAATAATAATGTGTGGAACTTTCTCTCTCTCACACACACACACACACACAGAGACCCACCCGAGTTTAACAATCCAGTGCACATACCTTACCAAAAAAGAAAAGTGTTATAGATGTAATGATGATAACCAATCCATGCAATTCCAACCAAACAACCTGGTTTGACATCAAGATGCAAATTCTGCAATATGACGAATCAAGAGGTAAAGTGAAAAATGTTGAGCTGGAGTAGGATGTTTCATTGGAGGTCACCATCCTCCCACTTGAGCACACTTAAATTATAGAGTTTTATGATGGTTCATCTCTCAACCTGCTGGCTACAGTTAATTCTTAAGTTCAATAGAACTCTGGTAATATCTTTCTGCTCCTGTCGAGCATTCCTATCTAGCAAGGATCAAACTCCACAAACATGTGTAAGCATCAACAATAGAGCAATATGGCATTCTAGATTCTACAAGTGGTCCCTACACTTATTTCTGTGACATTTAGCTATGTGTGGCACTTAATTCTGAGAACTTCCGGGTAGTGTTGGCTTACTTTTTGCAAAGCCAAGCAAAAATACCTCTGCACTGAATTTAGCTGTGTGTGGCTTTTGATTCTGAAAAACTTCCCAGTAGTGTTGGCTTGGATACTATTTTAATGTAAAGCAAAAAGACCTGCACGATGTCACTCATCCTCCCTCCAGGCAAGCTTAAGTAAGGAGGTTCTATTGTGGCTCCTAACTCGAAAATGCTAGCTCTAATTAATTATTGAATTCGTTGACACTAGTACCACGAGACACCTTCTAGCACGTAACCTATACAGGAGTAATCAGATTCTAGGGTGCAACATAGACTATATAAGACAGAGAAAAGAATGAGATGAACATTCCCTTGCATGGTCATGATTTTTTAAGTTCCAACTCAGCAGAAAGCTTCACATAATGAAGAATCTGATGCATCTTGTTCTGCTATTACAGCAAAGATGCAGAGGGGGAAAGGACTGGACATTGATCAGATGAAGAAGCACAGGAACCGGACCTAAGGTCCTATGGAGGAAAAGGCGGAGTTGTTTCCAATTATGCTAAAAAAGAGATACCATCTCCTTTCATATCGCCAAGAAAAAGCTGAACTCCAAGTGAAAAAGAGTTTGTTTAAAACTAAAAATTTTGAGTTACCTTTCAAAAATTGTCTTCGCTGAAGAGGGCTTATTGTACTTTTGGTCAAGCCTCCAGTAATAGAATCTTGTCAAAGCAGATAGGGTATTTTAGCTTGAACTATGAATTCGAGATCTCTCTGATCTGAATCTGAAAACAGTAAATTATTCTTGGGTCCTTTTTAAAACTTTTATCTACAATGAAATTCTCCCAAATTCCTCTTGAATTTTATTTCCTCCAATCCCAAACCAGTTGACATGCAAACTGATCAATGACTAAAGGCCACAATGCTACGCTGAAATATTTCCGGAGATGCAATTTCCTCACTTGGTACTAGGACCTGTCACTTGTGGGCTTAAGACTGAGAATACAGTGCTTGAGGTCAATCCATGCAACTGGCTGATGCTCATGTAAGATGGATCTGCCTCAATTCAAAGGGCATCAACGATCCATGATGTTTGGCCAGTGACAATACCAAAATCCAAAGCCCCAAACTCCAGAGCGACATTGAGCACCATGTGTCAAAGATGGAGGATCCTATGCAGAGATACTTGACCAGTCTTTTAGGACCAATACATATGATGAAGATATTGGCTCTAATCTCATATTACAATAGCAGATTGGTCATCGAGAAAAAGGCAAAACACCACGGATTGATGGATCTGAGCTACTAAAACTTCCAGCCAACTACTACCACTTAAGGAAGGCCTCTGCTCCTCTTGAATTGAGCTAAAGGACTAAACTATCCAAACGAGGTTAAAAAAAGGTGGTTCCAAACCATCTCAGATTGATCTTCGTTCTTGTAGGGAAATTGGTATATTACTGATTTGTTATGCCAAATAGAACAATCCTTCCAGGAATATAATGTGTCGATGTTGGAGCGGGTGTACATATGTTTAATATCTCTAAGAGGATGCTCTAATGTGGTTTAGGGGGTGTGAAAAACAAGAGGACTATATATGGTTTAGGTGGTTTAGGTGGTGTGAAAAACAAGAGGGCTATATATCTCTTGAAACTATTACTATCTATGTAGCATTGATACTTTTACTATGCAATTGTACCGGTGTCAGACACTCAGTCACCCGAAAAGTTAAAATCTTACCTCTTCATTTTGAACAACAACCCACCTCCGCTAAACATTTTGGAATCTGATGAGAACCATATTTTTTACAATGGCACCTCTTTAGCCATCAAAGACGTCAAAAACATTGCTTGTTAGCAAGTGAGCATTTAAAATTTCTCATTGTTTTCTGACCTCTATGATTTTGATTTCTTGCATTTTTTTTTTTTTTTTCTCACTGTTGGCATCGATAATTTGAATCTCTTTATGCTGTTAAGTCAATCCACTATCAATCTGAAGTGAATCTCTCATTTGATTTTAGAACAAATTGGGAGTTGAGATATCTTTCTCAACTCCTAGAGCCTTTTATAAAGTTACTATGTTGAATCATTAATGTAAAAGAATGGCTTAAAATCTGAGTATGGGAATCAGCTGATAGTTTTTAGTATCAATATCGTCAATATTCGCCTGTTGATATCTACGTATAGGCAAAGTGGGTCAGATATTGTTCCAGTATTATAAGGTTAATATCATAGATAGGTACGTCAAACCCAATAAAATATTGCCCACGTATATCAAAATCGGATGATATTTGAAATCATGTGTAAAAGCATACAAATTATCTTCATCTCATTGAAACATGTCATCTCATTAAAACATGTATGGGCCTTCCAGTTGCTTAGCTTAGAACCAATTTCTTTTTTAATACAAAGTATGGTCCTTTCCAATGTTGTGCCAAGATTTTATTTAGTTCAATGTTTGGTGTGTTGGGATTTTGTTGTCTTATTAATTCCAAATAGGATACATCCCAAATGGTTAACTTTAGAGTTAAGTCCAAAAATGTCCCCTAATCTATTATATTCTTCTAGATGAATTAAAATTATTTCTACTAATCCTTTACTTTTAATTTTTATCCTTATATATTTATCTTTTAAAAGTAAAAATAAGAAATTTATGCGATTTAAACTCATGCCTTGTGGCTTACACCTCGCCTCGTACGGTGGTCCAATATGTCACTTTGCATCTCACTTTGCGCCTCTTCCTTTGAAAACAGTCCTAATAAGGCCATATACTAAGTGCTTGAGGAACACATGGACTTTAAAAATATCCAAGGAGTGGTGGTGTGAGAAATACCAAAAATATTGAAAATTAAGACATGGTTTTTAACCCTGATTGTGCATTATAAAAAGTTTGTAAGGAGATATGGTGGCATTGCTCTAATAGCACTTGATAAATTAAAAAAATCATTTCGGCGGGCTCAAAAATCTCAAAGGACATTTAAATTCTAGAAAGCTACAATTCTTCTACGCAGAAGCTATCAAATTTCAATGAAGTGTTTGTGGAATGTGATAGTTCTAGGAACATTATTTTAGTTCTAATGCACTAGATTCATCTTATTGCTTTCATAAGTCGAGGCTTCGGTAAAAAAAGTGTTCATCTTTCAAACTGTGAAAAAGAGATGCTAGCTTGCTTGCTTCGCAGTCAAGAAATGGAGGCAAAATCTCCAAATCTCTATTAAGGATATTTTTGATCAAAATTGATCACAAACCCTCAAGAATATTTTAGATCAGAGAGTGTAGCGTGGAACTCAAGATACTTGGGTGATAAAGCTCCCTGGATGCTACAATATTGTTGAATATAAGAAAGGCAACAAGAATAATGTTGTCGCACTATGTCCATAAAAAATAAAGAAAAGGAGAACTGATAGGATCATAGTTAATAATAGAGAAATGAGGAGTAAGGGATGCCAAGACGAACTTGAATGGAGGCATTTAAGAAGCATATAATTGTGCTTCATTTAACTGAGGAAATGACCCTCAAAACTGAGCTTAATAGAAGGAAATGACTCATGTAGCCAACCACAAAATTTGAGATAAAGGCTTTGTTGTTGTTGTTGCTGATGTTGCTTGTCTAAGAAACAAAAAGAGTAATCAGATGGTATTAATTGGATGGCAGTTGGTCTAAACTTTAAGGATGTTAAGAAGATGTCTTAAAGTGACAAGAACTTCCATAAATTAGACTCTATTAGCACCTCCAATGGCGTCTTAGTCTTAAATGCTCCAAGCATCCATCAAATACATGATGAATCTACTATTGGAAGTGTAACTGTGTAAGGTCATCTCAGGTCTGGATTGACTTAGTCTTCATAGTTGAACACCATGAAACTCCTCCAGAGGCAGGGGACACTCGGGCTACTATAAGACACTACCCGGAATAACGAGGACCATTTATTAGTCACTATGCAGAAATTTGTTAAAAATGACATTAAGAAGTGATACTTGCCGAAGGAACAAGTACGAATTCATTTTCTTCCACTGGTTTGATACGGCCTCTTCCTTCACCTGATCAGATAACAGGTGATATGAGTATGGACTTCATAAGATATTATGATGTCATCCCTCGAGTTCTGACAAGTCAGTTCTCACTATCCAGTAATTAGAGTTTCAAAGTACTATAACTTCACCCATAAACAGCAAAATCAATGGAAGTCTTCTTCACAAAAGGTTATCTCCACAGTGTTACGAGCCTTACAAAATCATAGGGAGGACATGAACGATGGCATACAGACTGGAGGTTGAGAAATTGGGTCCCCGACTTACAGCTGCAAACTTCACCACCTAGTGCTACTATAGAGATCAAAGGCATAAACCATTCTGGACAAGGAGCAGTTAAAGGGCAACAAGATAGATGCAGAAGTTCTGATTAAAATGGGAATTGAAGAGCCTACATGCCAGGCTTATTGGGACCCTATTAAAAGGTTTCCTGCTTTTGACCTTGAAAAAGGATCAAACTTAAGAGGGAAGCAATTGATGCATCCACTTCTACTCTTAGAGGAGAAAGAGAGAGCCATGAAAGGGATGAACATTGATTTGGTGAAAAGGAACGACGGAAAAGGCTAGCTGCACTGACATAGAAAAAGGCTGATGGATGATGCGAAAACAGTTTAAATGACTGAACTAAATTCATGTTTCCTTTTGAAATTTGTTTTTCCACCTATGTTTTCAGTGAGTGCTTCTTTTTTTATTTTGTCAAGCCTTCAGCACAAAGTCTGGTAGGGCAAACAAGGATTTCAGCTCGAGTTTATAATTTGAGATCTATCAGATCTGAATCAGAGTATTGTAAAGAGTACTTGAAGATTCACCTCAAAACCCTTTATCCTCCCAATTTACTCTTGAATTTTATCTCCTCTACCCTCAAACAAGTACAATTGTAGGAGTTCTCAGTAGCCAAAGGTGATCATCAATTCACCCCAAATTTCGTATTCCATTCTCAGACCAGTATATTAAGGATACATAAATCCAAGTCTTTGAAAAAGCTTTATTGTTGGTATCATTGTTGTTGCTATCATAGGTCACAAACAAAAAAGATTACTTTTTTATTTGTAAAAGCATAATAACAAGCAAAATAGTTTCCCTATTAAAAGAAATTACAATGTCATTACCTTAGCTTCTTCTTCCTGGACCTCATTCACCTCAGACTTCGCATCGGAACCATCAGTCTGCGCCGGCTCCGTTGCTGCCGCCTCATCCTCAGCGGGCTTGCCCTCATCATCAGATTTCACAGCAGCGGCAGCTGCAGCAGCAGCCTCTTCTTGTTTCTGTTCCTCGATCACGGCAACCTGCAACGTATTTCAACTCAAAATTGAACCTTTAAAGAAAAACAAAACCCTAATTCGAATTGAGAAGAGAGGTAAGCTTACCGGCACATATCGGAACTTCTTGCGAGGGGGCTCTTCGGGCGGGGCGGCGCCGGCGGCGGCACCGGAGGAGGAGTCCTTGGAGATGGGGGTCCACTTGTAGATGAGGAAATGAGAGGGATTATTGTTATTCTTGCCATTATTGTTAGAATTGTGATTGTTATTGTTGTGTTGCTGTTGTTATTATTGCTGTTGCTGTTAGGGTTAGAGAGCGGGACCCACTTCTTCTTCCACTTCCTCACCGGTCCGGTGAAGACCGTCGCCGGACCGCCGTACCTCGTCGACGACCGGCCTAGCCTGGCCCCCACGCCTTCCATTTTTATCCGAGCTCTTTCTTAATTTTGACACAGACTCTCAAGAGAGAGAGAGAGAGAGAGAGAGAGAGACGCCGGCATTGGTCAGCTTTAAACCAATTAAAATGTTATTTGGGAGGGTTCTCGTAAAAAGTGCCACTTTTAACTTTTACATAATACATCTTTGGTTTTCTGTGTTTTCATTTATGCCCTTGTTGTTTTTATGTTCGGTTTTTTTACCCCTCACAACTGGCGGTTAATCACTGCCATAAATATGTGGCAGAGAGTTATTGATAATTAAGTAGAAAATAACAGGAAAACACCATCAATCACTTTAACTGTAGTAACACCAACATACCCTTATTTTTCACTTTTAACCCTATCAAAAACTCATCTTCCGCAAATTTTAACCGAGCAAAATTTGTGATTTTTAAGGACTTTCCGTGAAAATAATCTAAAATTATAAATTTCTAATTCAGCCACATAAAATTCTAAAGTGATTAAAAGATAGAATCAAGATGACAAGTAAGAAAGCAACAGCCGAAAAAGGTAAAATTCATGCGTGAAATCCTAGAATTGGTTGTAATAAAAAAAAACATTTATGATTTTTTTGGTTTTATTTTCCGTTCATATAGATTTTAATGATAAATTTCACACTTTACATATCATTTTGGTTTAGATCGCAGACCTGACGAACAAAAAAGTTGTCTTTTATCTACGTCTTGCGATTCGAATTTCGAAATAATGATCACATAACCAAAACTTTAAATAAATCTTTTAATCATATTTCAAACTTTATAACGTCAAATTCAATATTTTTTTTGTTTTAGAACGAATGCGACCAAAGTCGAAGTATTTCTAAAAATACTGGTTTGGAATAAAAATCGATTTTAATCACAGTTCAAAATTTAGATTGCGAATTTCAGTATTATTTTATAAAATGTTTGATTTAAGAAGAATGTGACCTAAGTCACAGTATATGAAAATAATAAGTTTGAATAATATTACAAACTTTAGAATGTGACTTTGAGCCTTTTTCTTTAATTTGTTGGTTTTAGAAGACTGCGACTTGCGACTTTCAAAATAATAATTTTGAAAAAAAATGGTTTTAATAATATTTCAAACTTAAGACTGCCCCTTTCAGCATTTTTTACTATGTTTGTTTAGAAATAGTTCGACCAAAATCGAGGGATTTGGGGAAAAAAGCTGCTTGTAACCACTGCGACCTTGATCGCAGTCCTTTTATAAATGTTAAATTTTTTAATTGTGGCCTTTTATTTACAATTTTTGTTCATCAGGAATTGCAAAGAAGTGAAGGTTCGTCGATTAAGGTCAAGCCTAAAGCCAATGTGTGAATTATTAATAAGATTCAGGAAGCACGTTCATTCAGATTTCGTTCATGTTTCTCTCCAATTTCAGCTTCAGAATTTTTGTCAGGTCGCAATATGTACTCAAAAATGCTTAGTCATCATTGTACATCATAACTATGACCAAAGTCGCGGTACACATACAATAACTCATGCCATTTTAAATGAATTGCGACTATGTGAAGGTTCACCTAGAGGGGGGGTGAATAGGTGAAGGCTAATCTAATTGTCACTTAATGCCAAATAATGCGGAAGCTAAAAGCAATTATGACCTAAACAAACTATTTAAACTAAACACCACGTATAACACAAGAGTGTTGCCGAATTCCCCGTGAAGGGCTCTGGACAAACTCCTCTAGATTCCCCTTGAATGGGTTGAGGTGCCGGGTTGGCTCTCTTGGTTAAATACAAGTGTTAGCAAACAACCCAAGCATGTATATCAATGAGCACAAATGAATATATCAAGCATATAAAGATAGACAATAAAAGTATGCAAGATATAAAGACAAAAAGAGAGAGAGCAATCGCAAACACAAGGGATTTGTTTCAAGGTTCGAGCACCCTTACTCTACATCCCCGCCTTCGACACACGAAGGATTTCCACTATGATCGATCCCAATGGATCACCCGGTGCCGCAACACCTACAACTCTCGGACTCCCTAGTCCGTACACACGCAAGCCCACCGGCTCGCCGAGGCCGCACCTCAAACACGGAGTTCGCACCCGAACTCGAAACAACGCGGACACACACGTCCGCCTCCTCAAAGTACAAGAAATGATCTCTTGTATCTAAACACTTTGATCACCAATAAACACTCTCACAAAAACACTCCTATAGAATGAATAGCTCAATGGGTTGCTCAAGTGTTTGTGAGAAAAACAAGGATGAGAGTGGTGGAGGAAAACTCAAAGAAATCACTTTTACACTCTTGATAAAAACTCCCATTTTGATTGGAAGAATTAGCTCTCAAATTTGTGGAGAAAACTCTTTTAACGGAGTGGGAAAAACTGGCTCAAAGCTCTCCTAAAATCTTATGTCAAAACAATGACCAAACCCCCAAATTTATAGGCTAGGAAAAACTAGCCGTTGGGGTCTGTCAGACCAGCCGGTCGACCCGCCGGTCGACCGCCAACGGTCAAAAATCCGACCGTTGGAGCCTGCCGGTTGACCCGCCGGTCGACCCAAAAGAACAGAGAGCACTGCTCTCAGTTCCGTCGACCCGCTCTCAGTTCCGGTCGACCCGTCCACTGAACTGCCAGACGTGCACGGCTCTGTGCACGTCGGTCTACCGCCCGGTCTACCGATCTGGCCTGTCAGCCAGTTCTGGGTCAGCACTTGGGAGAAAAATTGTTAGAGATAATCTTGTATTTTCTAAAACTTTATTTTTCCAAAACTTTACCAAATACAAAAACAAGATATTTTGAACTTATTAAAGCATAGAGTGTATGGATATGATCCACTACACAATCCTGATGAAATATCTATGTTTTTGACATTAAGCTCTAAAAATGATTTTGGTTAAATCATATACATAAGGAATACCAAAAATCAAAATAGTATTTTTCCAAAATGAAAGTCTTTTCTAAACTGAAAATTCTTTTATGAAAAGACAATAAAATCAAGAGTGTGTGTGTGATATGTACTTGAGCAATCCACCAACTATTCTATCCTTTACATTTTTAACTAAAACAAAAACAAAATCTTATACCTAGACACAAGTCTTCAACTTCTTGAAGTCTTCACTTGAAGTCTTCTCATCTTCTTGACATGGTCCAAACACGATCCAACGAGCTCAACTTATGATGTGGTCTTGATGCATAGGCTCGTGAATCAACCGGTGCTAGCTCCAAAACTTGACTTTAAATCCTTTGTTGAAGCTCCACACCTACTAAGATTTTGATCATAAATCTGTCACTAATTAAACACAAGATCATTAGTAAACATAACTACATGAGTTGATCATCATCAAAACTAGAGTGATGGGCCTTTGGGCCAACAATCTCCCCCTTTTTGATGATGACAAAACTCATGAAGTTATATATGCATGGATTAAAGTAAAGCTTCAAAGAAGCTCCCCCTTAACTCATGCATAACAAATAAACAATATAATATGGAAATGAAGCACATGACATGTATGCAAATCAAGGAGATAAAACAAAATCAAATTCTTTTTCTCCTATTTGCAAAACAAAACATATATGCATAAACACAAATCTTTTAATAAAAACATGCATATATAGCAAATACCTCTCCCCCTTTTTGTCAATCATCAACAAAGGGTTTAAGGTAAAAACAAAATCATCAAATCTTTCTCCCCCTTTTTGTCATAAACAAGAGATCAATAAGGGGTCAAACATATCAATAAAAAGTTATATGCGATATACATTTATGAAGAGGAAGACGTTAAGTTAGCTTCCCTACACATATGCATTACATGAAGAAGGGATGACAAGCCCCAATTCACATAACACATATTATGTAATGCATAAGAGGAGATGTGAAACTCCCCCTACACACGTGTACCACATAAAGAAGAGTTGTCAAGCTCCTCAATATACAATACACTCAACATGAATCTATATGTAGAAGAGATGTTAAGCTCTCCTTGCATATAAGAAATACAAATCAAAAAATGTTTTTTTTAATTTTTCTTAAACAAAGATTTTTAAAGGTATCAGAGCTTTTGTAAAACAAACAAATTTTAAGATACCAAATTGAAAATAATCATTATTATAAAATATATTGATACCAATTGAAATTTAACAAATATGAAGTTGAAACATATTGATACCAATAGCAAACATAATGATCAAAAAAATTTATTTTTCATCAAAAACTTTGTGCTTTTAAAATGTGAACCAATTGAAAGTTAAGCACATGAAAATCATATATATGTATGAAATGAGTATACAAATTGACATTGATACATACATATATAAGAAAACAAAATATGAGTATATACAAAAATTATCAATTTAGATACCAATTGAAAGAATCCAATGATACCAATTGACATAACAATAAGATCAAGTGTATATCTCATATAACTACCACCCAATCATGGTTCAAGATTAAAATATTTTTCTCATAAAGTATACATGAACATGATCTCCCATCCATCCTCCCATTGATGGTAGGGGTTTTCAAAAATAGAATTGAGAATATTTTAGCATTGAAAATCACTACCAAATGAGGAACAATAACTAGTTAAAATAATTTTTAAAAAACTAGTTAAAGATCCTTCAAAAATATGAAATCAAAGCATATATATTTCATGAATCATACTAAGTACATAAAAGTTCAAGCACTCATAGTCCATAAAGCTCAAAATTATCTTGAAAAGTAAAAGTTGAGTGTTCAAAGGTTATGTAAATAGCATTTTCATGAAAATAGACATTGAAACTCAAAAAGATCATAAGTCACATTTTTAACAAAACAAAAACATGAAAAATTATTTTTTTTCCATTAAAACACTAATCTTCATGGTATATGTATGATTTATCCAAAACTAACAATACACATACATATCCCAAACATAAAAGAGTCTATCAAATGTATTTGCATGAAGGCAAGAGACTCACGGGTATACATGTATATTTATTAGATTTGAATTAAAAATACATATACATGAAGTAAAATTATAAAATAGGCATAACAAGTATAAATGAAAGAATCATCAAAACTAGCCTATACATGTGCATAAAGTGGGTACAAATGAGCATGAAGTACAAATCATATATGAATCAATTTGTTCTCACTATTTGTACATGTATAAATACAAGTTTTGATAACAACTATATTTAAACTAGTATATACCACATGAAGCACAAAAATACATAAATCATGAACATGCTATATGATATCATAAATGAAAAAGCATGTACATAATCTAAGAGTTTAGAAATAGTTACCAACCAAGGAACTATGTTCCAAAACTCCAAATATGGTGGTCGTCCCACCAAAACTCCTTGATAGCGATGCGTCTAAAGTATGTACATCCAATCCATGTGCATCCACTACCAAGGCACCGATCCTCTCACGTTTTGTGAGAGCCCTCACCTACATCAAACGCAAATGGTGGGGGTTTTGGTACCCATATTTTCTTGGGTCCTTTGGGGTTAGTCTTGTAAGGAACATTCTTATTAACAAAATTTTTTGGTTCCTTGACAAACTTTGAAACATTTTTATTAGCAAAATTAATATGATACAACTTGTCATAACAAAATTTTGCTAAATGGTCTTTGCGGCCACAATGTGTACATTTGTACACCTTAGGATGCTTATGTGTATGTGTATGATCGTGACGTGCAACATAAGCATATGCATGATGAGGATGATGTGCATGAATGTGTGGAGTTTGTTTCTTTGAAAACAAGGACTCCAATCTAGAATGGTTGAATGCACACGAGTTCAAAGTTGAACTCAAACAATCCATTTTATTTTTCAAAACATTAATCTCACTAGTGGTGGCATGTAAAGCATGATGAGATAAAGAGTCATTTTTCTTTTTCTTTTTCGAAACAAAATCTTTTTCTTTTTCACAAATTTTCTTTTTAAATAAGAGTTTTCTTGAAAAACAACTTCCTTTTGTTTTTTCACCAAAATAATTTCATTTTTTAACTCATATTTCCTTCACACAAATCATTCAATTTAGACATCAAGGAAATATTTTCATTTTTCAAAACTTCATTTTCTTTTTCTAAGCATGCAATCTTAGTTCTAAATGAATCATTTTCTATATGCTTGCAATCAAACTTCTTTTTCAAATTTTTATTATCTTTCTTAATCATGTCATATTTTTCAAGCAATAATTGACAAAATGTAGTAAGCTCATCATATGACATGTCCTCATCCTCGGATTCGGTAGTTACCTCAAGGGGGTTATCCCCTTGGACCATGTAGCACTTGTTGGAGGTGTCACTTCCAACATCCGAATCGCTCCCCGCATAATATAGATCCTTTTCGCTAAGGGAGGTGAGGGTATTCCATACTACAAAAGCCGAATCAAAGTTAGAAACTCTAGATAAATAAACATCATCTAGGGTAGACTTTAAAGCATTAAGGGCTTTTGCATTAGCCTTAATATTCTTACCATTTAAACAATATGCATTATTAGTTGTGGCAAGATAAACATGAATACCTAAGGCTTTGAGGTACAAGGACATCTTCACCTTCCATATATCGATGTTAACAATGTCAAACATGGGTGGTGACATGAAGTCCATGGTGTGTGTACAAAAAATTGTGATTAGCCTAAAAATAAGGATCTTTAACTCTAAATTGTTAGACCTAAATCAGAGTACCAAGCTCTGATACCAATTGAAGGTTCACCTAGAGGGGGGGTGAATAGGTGAAGGCTAATCTAATGGTCATTTAATGCCAAATAATGCGGAAGCTAAAGCAATTATGACCTAAACAAACTATTTAAACTAAACACCACGTATAACACAAGAGTGTTGCCGAATTCCCGGTGAAGGGCTCTGGACAAACTCCTCTAGATTCCCCTTGAATGGGTTGAGGTGCCGCGTTGGCTCTCTTGGTTAAATACAAGTGTTAGCAAACAACCCAAGCATGTATATCAATGAGCACAAATGAATATATCAAGCATATAAAGATAGACAATAAAAGTATGCAAGATATAAAGACAAAGAGAGAGAGTGAGCAATCGCAAACACAAGGGATTTGTTTCGAGGTTCGAGCACCCTTGCTCTACATCCCCGCCTTCGACACACGAAGGATTTCCACTATGATCGATCCCAATGGATCACCCGGTGCCGCAACACCTACAACTCTCGGACTCCCTAGTCCGTACACACGCAAGCCCACCGGCTCGCCGAGGCCGCACCTCAAACACGGAGTTCGCACCCGAACTCAAAACAGCGCGGACACACACGTCCGCCTCCTCAAAGTACAAGAAATGATCTCTTGGTGATCTAAACACTTTGATCACCAATAAACACTCTCACAAAAACACTCCTATAGAATGAATAGCTCAATGGGTTGCTCAAGTGTTTATGAGAAAAACAAGGATGAGAGTGGTGGAGGAAAACTCAAAGAAATCACTTTTACACTCTTGATAAAAACTCCCCTTTTGATTGGAAGAATTAGCTCTCAAATCTGTGGAGAAAACTCTTTAATGGAGTGGGAAAAACTGGCTCAAAACTCTCCTAAAATCTTATGTCAAAACAATGACCAAACCCCAAATTTATAGGCTAGGAAAAACTAGCCGTTGGGGTCTGTCAGACCTGCCGGTCGACCCGCCGGTCGACCGCCAACGGTCAAAAATCCGACTGTTGGAGCCTGCCGGTCGACCCGCCGGTCGACCCAAAAGAACAGAGAGCACTGCTCTCAGTTCCGGTTGACCCGCCGGTCGACCCGCTCTCAGTTTCGGTCGACCCGCCCACTGAACTGCCAGACGTGCACGGCTCTGTGCACGTCGGTCTACCGCCCGGTCTACCGATCTGGCCTGTCAGCCAGTTCTGGGTCAGCACTTGGGAGAAAAATTGTTAGAGATAATCTTGTATTTTCTAAAACTTTATTTTTCCAAAACTTTACCAAATACAAAAATAAGATATCTTGAACTTATTAAAGTATAGAGTGTATGGATATGATCCACTACAAAATCATGATGAAATATCTATGTTTTTGACATTAAACTCTAAAAATGATTTTGGTTAAATCATATACATAAGGAATACCAAAAATCAAAATAGTATTTTTCCAAAATGAAAGTCTTTTCTAAACTGAAAATTCTTTTATGAAAAGACAATAAAATCAAGAGTGTGTGTGTGATATGTACTTGAGCAATCCACCAACTATTCTATCCTTTACATTTTTAACTAAAACAAAAATAAAATCTTATACCTAGACACAAGTCTTCAACTTCTTGAAGTCTTCACTTGAAGTCTTCTCATCTTCTTGACTTGGTCCAAACACGATCCAACGAGCTCAACTTATGATGTGGTCTTGATGCATAGACTCGTGAATCAACCGGTGCTAGCTCCAAAACTTGACTTTAAATCCTTTGTTGAAGCTCCACACCTACTAAGATTTTGATCATAAATCTGTCACTAATTAAACACAAGATCATTAGTAAACATAACTACATGAGTTGATCATCATCAAAACTAGAGTGATGGGCCTTTGGGCCAACACTATGGTCACAGTCATATCCCCAATCCACACATTACATCGTTTTTTAGTTTATAAAATGCGACACGGGTCGCAGTCTAATAACATTCAGATATTCTCAAAATATAGGTTAGCACTGCGACCGTGATCGCAGTCTAACAACATTCAGATATTCTCAAAATATAGGTTAGCACTGCGACCGTGATCGCAGTCTTTATATAACACAACTACAAATACTGTATTATAACTGCAACCATAATCACAGTCAATAAATTTCTGTAAAACTTGATACTGCGACTTTAGTCGCAGTCCTTATAAAAACACTAGTAAATCTAATCAGGATAAAGTAAAGTGATGCACCATATTAAATTAAAAATATCTGGAAAGAAAGAGTCATTAAAAGTTAATTTGAAATCATGCCATAAATTTCTGAAAAACAAATATTCTCGGGTTTTCCCGCCATAATGAAAGAAATAAATATTTAACTGCTTTTTATCCCTTCTTCGAAAACTGAACCGTCACCTACTTATTGTTAATATCCAGATGTGTCTCCAAGCAAATTCATTTCTTACAAAAAATAAGTTCACTTAGTTTATAACCATGCAAAACTTATTGGATTAAAGGACAAAATATAATGAAGGACTCCGCGAGACTAGGGTTACAGTCCTAATATAATAAAGGATTGTTACTAACATCGCAATCTTAATGACTAAATTCGCAGTCATGACATAATCAAAGACTGAGACTAAGGTCACAGTTTATTACCCTGTGATGAAAATTCATATCCCAAAGGACTGCGACTAGGTCACGGTCATAATAATAATTGAAAATTGTTTTATTTAGAATTGAGACCTTAGTCACATTCATAAAAAAACTTTTAATATTTGTGAATAATAAAGTAATCAATAATTACTCAATAACTTTAGGATTGCGATTAAGCTCGCATTATCAATACAGAAAGAAATAAAAGATTGTTTATAAGCATTGTGATCAAGGTCGCATTCTTCATATGAATCTTCTGAGTGCGACCAGAAGTCGCAACCTCAACAAAAACATAATTTTTTCCTCTGTGAGGACTGCGAACAACAATGACATAAACAATACATAAATAATACATAATATTAAAAAATAAATTAACCTCTTCTCAGCATCCAAAGTTCTTTATATTGCTATTGTTGCTACGTTTATTGATACAGTTGTACTTGAAGAGACCTGATTCATATTAAGTCGAGGAGAGAGTGGGCTGAGATGGCAACTAGATGGTGTCGCCTGAGAGGAATTATCATTGGGGATCGACATAAAAAAGTAGGGGGTGCTGAGGTACAGTACGACAGAGATCTGATAAATGGAGATATATGATCGAGATTGAGAGATCGATGGAGATCGATAGATGAAATCTACGATCGAGGTTTTCTGCAAATTCAAGATCTAAATCTAATCCCACTTTTTTGAAATCGAGGTTGTCTGAAAAATCAAAATTCAGATCTGAAAGCGCGTGCGAGATAGAGAGAAGAAGTGTTGAGAGAGAAAATAATGATAGAGAATATAAAGTTCATCCCAAGAAAACTGTTATTTTAGAAAATCAGTCTTTTATTAATTTTAGTTTCTCTTGAAAAGCGGGATCTTTTTGAAGATTATCCCAGTTTTGTGGTAGATATTCAAACCTATGGCAGAGATTAAAATATGTCATCGCCAGCTGAGAGACTCTCTCAGCTAGTGGCTAAGGTACATTTGTTATTCGACAAATAAACCCTTTCATAAAAACAAAAAGGAAAAATTGGCTACAGTCACCTATTTCTTAACATAATTAGGAAAAATTCAGTTTCATAATTTATTTGGCATCTATTTGGCATCAGCCTCATTCTTGTCAGCAAAAAGCAGATAGACACATTGGATCCTTCTTCCAAATAATTTTATTACCATTTTACCCTTTTCTCTGATTCAGGCGTTGTTTTTCACCGCATGGCCTGAAGGAAGCGTGCTTTCCATTGCAGGTGAGTCTCGTCACGAGCGGCTTTAGTACCATGGATTATTTGATCTCGGTCTTGAGATGATAGAAAGGAGCAAATAGAATCGATCACATAGCAGGGAAAGAATCTAATTCAAAAATAGGGTATTTTTGTGAGGATTGTGATCAAGATCGCAGTCTTAATAAAGACTAAAAAATAAGGCATTTTTTTAGAACTGCAATCATGATCACAGTCCTATAAAAACTTAAAAATATGACATTTTTGTGAGAACTATGATCATAATCACAATCCTAATAAAGTAGACTGCGATCATGATCGCAGTCCTGTAAACTCAGAAATATGACATTTTTGTGAGGACTGCGATCATGATCTCATTCCTAATAAAGATTCAGAAATAGAACATTTTTGTGAGAACTGTGATCATGGTCTTAGTGCTCAGCTTAATACTGCGAGGAGGTATTTAAGTCTTTTTCACAGCTCTAAAGTGTGCTCAATAACGCTTTTGTGTTCATCATATTGGTATGTGATTCTCAGTAGTATTTCTACGCTTCACACGTGGGCGCACGCCCTTTCTTTAAAAAAAAGAAGCTATTGAAGCGGATTAAATTTTTAGAGTGAGTTTTTTTTTCTAATTACGATTTGACATGGGCGGCTGAAACGAAATGCCCCAAAGGAAAAAGGTCCAGGCATATATATCCTTATATATTTATAAATAACACACATCCCTTCTTGTTTTTCAAATAATTTCATGTATGGCTTTTTGTTTTTGAGTTACAATGCAACTATATCCTTTTATCATCTTTTGTTTGAGAGGATACTGTTGGCCCAAAGGACCATAACTCTAGTTTTGATGATGATTAACTCATATAGTTATAGTACTAATGATCTTATGTTTATATAGTTTCAGATATTTGATCATGATCTTGGTTAGTGTTTAGCTTCAACGAAAGATTCGAAGTCAAGTTTGAAGCTAGCACGTGTTGATTTAAGAGCTCGTGCATCAAAATCGCATCAAGTACTCAAGAGGAGTCTAACTCATGAATCAAAGGTTTGGACCAAGTCAAGATGAAGAAGAAGATTTTCAAGACTTGAGTCTAGTGTTTGTAAGTGTTTAATATTTTTATTTTAGGATAAAATGTAAAAGATAGATTAGTTGTGGATTGCTTAAGCTCATATACACACACAAAATTTATATATATTTTCATAAGAATAATTTTGATTTTAGAAAATACCGTTTTGGTTTTGAGTTTCGAAGTAGATATCTTTATGTTTCATGAATAGAGTTCATTAAAACAAGTTTATATGCTTTGAATATTTTTTTGATTCATCCATACATATTAATGGTTCAAATGTTTAGAAAAACTTATTTGATTTGTCTATATCATGTGTTTGAGTTTTGTTTAGGTCAAAACTTATTTTAGAGCTTAATGTCAAAAATATAGATATTTCATCTTATATGTGTATTGGATCATATCCATACACACTCAGTTTCAAAAGTATTTAATATATCTTGTTTTTTATTTGAACAAGTTTTGAAAAAAATCGTATTTCTCGTTAGAAGTTTATTTTTGAAAAATACCATTTTTGGTTTAAGGCTAAAATTATTTATTGCAAAATAGTTCAATATGTTTGTAATATGTGTTGATTTTTGATCTCACATATTTGTAATTTAAAGTATTTCAATGAACTTATTTTTTTCATATTTTATGTGATGGGATTTTAAAGGATATTAAAAGACCAAGTTTTAAATCCCTTAAACCGTGACCTTGGGCTTCTGGCGGTCGACCGATCGGTTGAACGATGTGCACAGAGACATGCACAAGCCCTGGCTTGAGGGCCAGTCGACCGATCCAGAGAGCTTGCTCTCTGGATCTGGCCCAGGTCGACCGAGCGGTCGACCGGCCAGAGAGCAGTGCTCTCTAGCTCTTGCCTCCGTCGATCAACCGGTCGACCAAGAGGTCTTTGACCTGGGTGCGGTCGACCGACAACCCCAACGGTGATAAATATAACCGTTGGCCAGTCGACCGGCCGGTCAGTTTGGCCAGAAAACTGAGCAACGGCTAGTTTTCTGAACCTTATAAAATGGGGTTCTCTTGACCAGTTTTGAACAAGATTTTGGAGAAATTTTAAAGCCAGTTTTTCCCATCTCACTTAGGATTTTTCTCCACATATTTTTGAGCTAAAAATTCTATATCAAAAGGAGGGTTTTTAAAGAGTGTTTTCAAAAGAAATTTCTTGAGCTTTCCACCACTCAATCTACCTTATTTTCTCACGCAAACTTGAATCATCCATTGCTATATTTATCCTCTAGGGATCATTTGTTGCGAGAGTGTTTTTGGTGATCAAAGTGTAGAGATCATCAAGCTTACATCTTTGTATTTGAGGAGGGGAACTTGTGGGTTCGCGTTGTGACGAGTTCTTGTGGGGGCACGGTGTAAAGGTACGGCCTCGGCAAGCAAGTATGCTTGCGTGTTTTATTCTTGCAGGAATAAGTAAGGGACTTGCAGGTCCAAGATTTCTTGAGGGAGCTCATTGCAGGTGTTGCAACACCAGGTGATCTTGCGGGATCGTTATAGTGAAAATTCTTCATAGTGTTGAAGGTGGGGACGTAGAGCAAGTGTGCTCGAATCTCAAAACAGATCTCCCGTATTTACGATTGTTCATCTCTCTCTCTCACACTTGTGTCTATTTATCTTATATACTTATATTGTTCATATCTTTATATGCTTGATATACTTGTACTTAATTGTTATATGCTTGGGATTGTTTGCTTACATTTGTATTCAACCAAGAGAGTCATAGTAGCACCTCAACTCTTAATCTAAAGGAATCTTGAGGAGATAGTCCTGAGCCCTTCACCAAGAATTCAGTTACACTCTTGTGTTATAAGTTGTGTGTAGTGTAATAGTTTTTAGTTTGCATAAATAATTTTTAATTCCGAATTAGTTTTTCATTTGATTAGCTTGTCACCTATTCACCCCCTCTAGGTGATCACAAGTGGTATCAGAGCTTGGTGCTCTTGATTTGGGTCTAACAGCCTAGAGTTAAAGATTCTTATTTTTGCTAATCACAATATTTTGTTTACACACACATGGACTTCATAACACCTCCCTTGTTTCATATTCTTATCATCCAAACTTGGAAAGTTAAGATGTCAATGTACCTTAAAGCCCTAGGGATTCATGTTTATTTTGCCACTATTAAAGATTCATATTTCATAAATGGCAAAAACCTTGAGGCTAATGCAAAAGCCATCCATATTTTAAAATCTACCCTAAATGATGAATATTTATCTAGGATTGCTAACTTTGATTTGATTTTTTTTAGTATGGAACACCCTTATCTCCCTTGGTGAACAAAAAGAATACTACACGGGGAGTGACTCGGATGAAGAAAGTAATGCTTCCAACATGTGTTACATGGTCCAAGGGGATGACCCCACCCCCTTGAGATAATCTCCGAGTTCGAGCTTGATGAAGACGTTGACATGCATTATGATGAGCTTGCTTTATTTTATCAACAACTTCTTGAAAAATATGGTTTGCTTAAAATGAAAAATAAAAGATTGAAAAATGAAAATGATTTCATTTTAAAAGAAAAAGATTCTTTTCAAAATAAATTTTAAAGTGTTTTAAAAAAAATGAATCTTTGAAAAAGAAAATTATTTTTGTGGAAAAGGAAATTATTTTAAATGAAAATAACTCTTTGAAAAGGAAATTTATTTTAAAAGAAAAAAGATGATATTTTTAAAAAAAAAAATAATTCTGATTCTCATTCTTGTCATGTCTATCATGCTAATAATATTGCACCTTCTTTTGATAAAAATGAGATTCATGTCTTGAAAAATAAAATTGATTGTTTGAGCTCAATTTTGAGCAATTGTGCATTTAACCATTCTAAATTGAAAATCTTGTTTCGCAAGAAACAAATTGCACATGTTCATGCACAAACCCCACGGCATATATATGCATACTATGCTCACACTCACACCATGCATATGCATGCTAGAGTATACAAATGTACACATTATGGTCGCAAAGGCCATTTAGCAAAATTATATTTTGATAAGATAAATTCTTTAAAATTTTCAAATAATAATGTTTGGGTTCCAATTGTTTCTAACCCCTGTGGACCCAAAATGATATGGGTACCAAAATTCTCACCTCTTGTGTTTGATGTAGGTGTGGGCTCTCAGAAAACGTGAGAGGGTTGGTGCCTTAGTGGTGGATGCATGTGGAGGTAAATGGACATATCAAATTAATGCATCGCTATCAAAAAGTTTGGCGGTAGGACCACCATGTTTGAAAACTTAGAAAATATTTCATATGGTTTGGTAACTATCTCTAAACTCCCTTTTTATATTTACTTGTTTTATTATTGATGTTTTTAGCATATTTTGATTTTAATGCTCATTATGTTAAATGCAATGTTATTGACATGTGATATACATAGATAGTTTTTGAGATACACCCATGTTCATATGGATTCACATTTTGTATTCTCACTATTGTTTATCGACTATGTATATACTAGTTTTAAAATACGTGCATTTAGCCTAATGACCATGTTTGTTAATGTTTTATACTTCATGTGGTGATTACTTGTTTAGATGTAGTTTTCATTAAAACTTGTATTTATACTTGTACAAGTACTGAGCTACACTTGATTATTATGTGTTATGCTTCATTGCTTATTTGTACTTATTACTTTACTTGTATAACTTATTTGTGATGATTCTTACATTTATACTTGTTTTTCTTATTTTTGTGCATGTTTAGCTTCATGTATATGTTATTTTTGTCTAAAACTAATAGATATACATGTATATTCTTGAGTCACTTACCTTTATGCAAAATTCTATTATGAACTTGTTTATATTTGGGATATGTATGTATATTTTAGTTTCGATAAAACATACATATACCTTGAAGCTTGTTTAGTTTTGATGATTTTCATGTTTTTGATAAAAGAATTTCATATTTGTTTTGAGTTTTATTGTTTATTTTTATGAATATGCTATTCACATGATTCTTGTGCACTCACATTTCTTTTGTTTGCTCATGATTTATTTTCATGAGCTAATTTTTGTGCCTTATAAATCTTGAGTGATAATTTTTGTGTATTTAACATGCTTCATGGGATATATGATTTGGTTTCATATTTTGAAGGATCTTTAACTAATTTTTTAAAAATTACTCTAAAACTAGTTTCGTTATTCTTCAATACGGTTGTGTTTTTCAAAATATGTTAAAATATTTTAAATTCTATTCTTTTGAAAAAACCCTACCATCTAAGGGCGGTTGGATAGGTGATCATGTCTTGTATACGCTTCCACTGAATATCTTTTTATCATGTACATGAAAGAGAGGTATTTATGAGATATATATGATTTTCATGAAAATTCATTTTTGTATGCTCATATTTGTTTTCTATATATGTATAGTTCAAATTTCAAGTGATATTTTCATACATACATGTATATGATTTATTGTGCTAAGATTAAATATGTTAACTCTTTATAGCACAAATTATTTCATGATAAGCTTGATTTAGCTCTTAATGTCAATTGTTTTTCAATTGGTATCATATACAAGCTTATTATTTGGACACATATATTGCATAAATAATATTACATTCCTACATATATTCTGTAATGAATATTGCAAATAACTTGTCTTAATGTCTTAATTCATGCAGGGTATGATAGGGAGAAGATAATCATGAAATTTATCCAATTAAATTCAAAAGTTCAAAAGAAAATGGATCAATTCAAATACAAAGGTTATAGAAGCTATCTTATCTGAAAATTGAATATATCAGATAAGATAATATCATCTCATTTCAAAAAAATAGATTATTTGAAGACCCTATCTGTTTCGCTGAAGATAAATGAATATCTTATCAATTCTAGAAGACAAATTGAAAATCCAAAAGGATAAATGAATTGAGAGAAGATCAACGGATGAGATGAAGCAATTTAGATTTGAATTCAGACTGGATATAGTTTAGAATTTTAATCATAACTTTGGCTATCAAAACTCAAATTAGATGATTCAAGATGTTACAAAAAGATGACTTAAAGTGCTACAATTCTTCTGTTGATTACAATTTTTAATTCTATCATTTGATAAGTGATATTTAGTAATCAACACGCCAATAAGTTACAGATTAGAATTGAATTTCTAGATAAATCAAATCAAGTTTGGAGATAAGGGAAGAATTTAAATTCAAAATATCTAGCTCCTTCTATCTTCATACGATTTTTAACTCTCTATTTTCTCTTATAAATACCCTCATACCTCGAAGGCAGAGAACACACCATCTCAGAGAGAGAGCTTTAGTTTAGGTTTTTCTTTTCTTCTTCAATGTAATTTTTTTTTCTATTAGGTTAGAGAGAGTTACATGAGAAAAGAGAGAAGAATTATTATAGAGTGACACTATTGTAATCTTTTTTCAAGAGACTTATATTGAAGGTGACATCAATGGAGTTTTCTCACTTTTCTTTATCGTACTCAATCTGACCAAGCACCATGATTACTCTTTCTATTTGCTTTGCTTTACTTCATACTGAGGCAAGTCTTTCTTATGATTCAACGGTAAAGATAAGTAATTTTTTTGTTTACTTTTTCAGTTCATTAGTTTAGAGTTATAATTATTTTTTTAGTCTTTCCTTTTTTTTATAAATAAAACAACACCACAATCTCTTCTTCTACCTCTCCTTTTCAACTTAACATAATAATTTTATTTTCTTTTTATAAAATTGAGAAGAGAAATATAAACTAGTTTCGATAAATTAAAAGAGAGAAACTAACATAACGCTTCCATCACTGTCCCTCCCTGTGGATCACGACCCGTTAGCTCTAGGCTATACGGTAGAATTGAGGACCTAACACTGTTCTAAATTTTTGTATTTTTTTTGCAGGTTTGGCTCGATTACTTAGGCACTATTTCAAAAAGGGAGAAAAAATTTTGTTTAATATTTATGTTTTTCTACAATTGGTATTCATGTTTATGTTTACCTACAAGTGGTTTATCAACATTTGTTTTGCCACGTACTAGTGATATATCAGAATTTGTTTTGTTGAAAAAATTTGTTTTAAAAAGCTTTCAAAATTTGTTTGAAATATATTGCTTATATGCAAGGGGAGCTTAACATCTCCTCTATATATAAATTCATATTGAGTGTATCTCACATTGAGGAGCTTGACCTCTATTCTCTATGTGATACACGTGTATAGGGGGGCTTAACATCTCTACTTATACATTATATATTATGCTTTATATGGGTTAGGGTCTAGTCATCTCTTCTCTATGTAATGCTTGTATGCAGGGAGAGCTAACTTAGCGTCTCTTCTCTTCATGAATGTATAACGCATATATGTCTTTCTTGTTTATTTGTCTTCACTCCTTTTTTAATGAATTGACAAAAAGGAGGAGAAAAATTTAGAGAGTTCATATATGCATGCTATGTGTTTATGTTTATACATATATGTTTGCTTGTTTAAGTGTTTTTATTGAATATCTTTATTGTTTATTGCTATGCATGAGTTATGCATGAGTTAAGGGAGTGCTTCTATATTTTTAATCCATGCATATATAACTTCATGAGTTTTATCATCATCAAAAGGGGGAGATTATTGGCCCAAAGGCCCATCACTCTAGTTTTGATGATCATTAACTCATATAGTTATAGTACTAATGATCTTGTTTTACATAATTTCAGATATTTGATCAAGATTTTACTCGGTGTTTAGCTTCAACGAAAGATTCGAAGACAAGTTTTGAAGCTAGCACATGTTGATTCAAGAGCTCGCGCATTAAGATCGCATCAAGCACTCAAGAGAAGTCTATCTCATGGATCAAAGGTTTGGACCAAGTCAAGATGAAGAAGAAGATTTTTAAGAGAAAATTTTCAAGACTTGAGTCTAGTGTTTGTAAGTGTTTAAAATTTTTATTTTAAGATAAAATGTAAAGGATATATTAGTTGTGAATTGCTCAAGCTCATATACGCACACACGAAATTGATATGTTATTTTCATAAGAATAATTTTGATTTTAGAAAATACCATTTTAGTTTCGAGCTTCAAAGTAGATATCTTTATATTTCATGAATAGAGTTCATCAAAACAAGTTTATATGTATTTTGAATTTCATCCATACACATTGATAGATCAAATATAGAAAAACTTATTTGATGTGTCTATATGATGTGTTTGAGTTTTGTTTAAGTCAAAACTTATTTTAGAGTTTAATGTCAAAAACATAGATATTTCATCTTATATGTGCATTGGATCATATCCATACACACTAAGATTCAAAAGTGTTTAATATATCCTATTTTTTGTATTTGAACAAGTTTTGGAAAAATCGTATTTTTCATTAGAAGTTTGTTTTTGAAAAATACCATTTTGGTTTAAGGCTAAAATTCTTTATCGTAAAAATAGTTCAATATTTTGTAATATGTGTTGATTTTTGATCTCACATATTTGTAATTAAAGTATTTCAATGAACTTATTTTGTATATTTTATGGGATTTAAAAGACTAAATTTTAAATCCTTTAAACTTTGACCTTAGGCTTCTGGCGGTCGACCGAACTAGATGTCGGTCGACCGAGCAGTCGACTGATGTGCACAGAGACGTGCACAAGCCCAGGCTTGAGGGCTGATCGACCGAGCGGTCGACCGATCCAGAGAGCTTACTCTTTGGATCTGGCCCCAGTCGACCGGCCAGAGAGCAGTGCTCTCTGGTTCTTGCCTCTGTCGACTGACGGCCGCCGGCGATAGGTCTTTGACTTGGGTGCGGTCGACCGTGCGGTCGACCGGCAACCCCAACGGTCATAAATATGACCATTGGCGATCGATCGGCCGGTCGACCGACAAGTCAGTTTGGCCAGAAAACTTAGCCCAACAGCTAGTTTTCTAAACCCTATAAAATGGGGTTCTCTTGCCAATTTTGAACAAGATTTTGGAGAAGTTTTAGAGCCAGTTTTTCCTATCTCTCTTAGGGTTTTTCTCCACATGTTTTTATGCAAGGGGAGCTTAACATTTGTTTTAAAAGGCTTTCAAAATTTTGTTAAAATATATTGCTTATATGCCAGGGGAGCTTAACATCTCCTCTATATATAAGTTCATGTTGAGTGTATCTCACATTGAGGAGCTTGACCTCTATTCTTTATATGATACACCTGTGTAGGGGGAGCTTAACATCTTCACTTATACATTATATATTATGCTTTATATGGGCTAGGGTCTAGTCATCTCTTCTCTATGTAATGCATGTATGCAGAAAGAGCTAACTTAACGTCTCTTCTCTTCATGAATGTATATCGCATATATGTCTTTCTTGTTTATTTGTCTTCACCCCTTTGTTAATGAATTGACAAAAAGGGGGAGAAAATTTTAGAGAGTTTATATATGCATGCTATGTGTTTATATTTATGCATATATGTTTGCTTGTTTAAGTGCTTTTATTGAATATCTTTATTGTTTATTGTTATGCATAAGTTAAGGGAGTGCTTCTATGAAGTATATTTTTAATCCATGCATATATAACTTAATGAGTTTTGTCATCATCAAAAAAAGGGAGATTGTTGGCCCAAAGGCCCATCACTCTAGTTTGATGATCATTAACTCATGTAGTTATAGTACTAATGATCTTGTGTTTACATAATTTCAGATATTTGATCAAGATTTTACTCGGTGTTTAGCTTCAACGAAAGATTCGAAGTCAAGTTTTGAAGCTAGCACATGTTGATTCAAGAGCTCGCGCATCAAGATCGCATCAAGCACTCAAGAGAAGTCTATCTCATGGATCAAAGGTTTGGATCAAGTCAAGATGAAGAAGAAGGTTTTCAAGACAAAATTTTCAAGACTTGAGTCTAGTGTTTGTAAGTGTTTAAAATTTTTATTTTAAGATAAAATGTAAAGGATATATTAGTTGTGAATTGCTCAAGCTCATATACGCACACACAAAATTAATATGTGTTTTCATAAGAATAATTTTGATTTTAGAAAATACCGTTTTGATTTTGAGCTTCAAAGTAGATATCTTTATATTTCATGAATAGAGTTCATCAAAACAAGTTTATATGTATTTTGAATTTCATCCATACACATTGATGGATCAAATGTTTAGAAAAACTTATTTGATGTGTCTATATCATGTGTTTGAGTTTTGTTTAAGTCAAAACTTATTTTAGAGCTTAATGTCAAAAACATAGATATTTCATCTTATATGTGCTCTGGATCATATCCATACACACTAAGATTCAAAAGTGTTTAATATATCCTATTTTTTGTATTTGAACAAGTTTTCGAAAAATCTTATTTTTCATTAGAAGTTTGTTTTTGAAAAATATCAATTTTGGTTTAAGGCTAAAATTCTTTATCCCAAAAATAGTTCAATATTTTGTAATATGTGTTGATTTTTGATCTCACATATTTATAATTCAAAGTATTTCAATGAACTTATTTTGTATATTTTATGGGATTTTAAAAGAATAAATTTTAAATCCTTTAAACTTTGACCTTGGGCTTCTGGCGGTCGACCGAACTAGATATCCGTTGACCGAGCGGTCTACCGATGTGCACAGAGACGTGCACAAGTCCAGGCTTGAGGGCCGATCGACCGAGCGGTCGACTGATCCAGAGAGCTTACTCTTTGGATCTGGCCCCAGTCGACCGGCCGAGAGCAGTGCTCTCTAGTTCTTGCCTCCGTCGACTAACCGGCCGACCGATAGGACTTTGACTTGGGTGTGGTCGACCGTGCAGTCGACTGGCAACCCCAACGGTCATAAATATGACCGTCTGCCGGTCGATCGGCCGGTCGACCGACAAGTCAGTTTGGCTAGAAAACTGAGCCCAACGGCTAGTTTTCTGAACCTTATAAAATGGGGTTCTCTTGGCCAGTTTTGAACAAGATTTTGGAGAAGTTTTAGAGCCAATTTTTCCTATCTCTCTTAGGGTTTTTCTCCACATGTTTTTGGGTGAAAACTTCCATATCAAAAGGAGAGTTTTTAAAGAGTATTTTCAAAAGAGATTTCTTGAGCTTTCCACCACTCATTCTACCTGTTTTCTCACACAAACTTGAGCCATCCATTGCTATATTTATCCCCTAGGAATCATTTGTTTGAGAGTGGTTATGGTGCTCAAAGTGTAGAGATCATCAAGCTTACATCTTTGTATTTGAGGAGGCGAACTTGTGGGTTTGCGTTGTGATGAGTTCTTGTGAGAGCTCGGTGTAGAGGCGCGGCCTCGGCAAGCAAGTGTGCTTGCGTGTGATGTTCTTGCGGGAACAAGTGAGGGACTTGCGGGTCCAAGAGTTCTTGAGGGAGCTCATTGTAAGTGTTGCGGCATGATTAGTCTCTAATTTTGCATAATTTTCATCACATATGCATATTTATTTTGTATAAAATTCTACTAATAAAGTTTTGCTTGCTTGATCTAGGTCCATGGTGTGAAAATGAAGAAGAAGACCATAAATTACCATTTAATGTGTGATTAAAGGTCTATCAAGTAGCCATTGACCTTAGGGAGGAGATTTTGTCAGCTCAGGGTATCAAAGTAAGAAACCGGGACTTCCACCTGATAGGGGACAGACAGGACAGCGTGCAGCAGTTGGCGTCGCGCGCGCGGCTCTAGAAGATCCACGAAAATGAGGCCCGCGTTTCCGCGGCCATACGAGCGCGATAGCGCCCGTTTTTTGGGCCAGGGTTAGCCCCCAAGCTCCCCTTTTCCCTGGTGCCTATAAATACCCCTGGGGTTCTTGTTCAGCAAGATATACAGAATTTAAAGTAGTTTTCATCTCCATTTTGTAGTTTAGAGTAGTTTAAGTTAGTATTCTTCTTCTTCCTCCTTTGTACTTTTCATTTCTTATAGATCTTGTAATAGGGAGAGAAAGTGGTACATGTTGGGAAGTAAGAGTGTTTGTAATAGAAGGTGACATTCTATGAAAGGTGCTCTCTTAACTTATCTTTGTTTTCTTCTCTCTAATCCCTTTTACATGTGTAGCTAATTTTTCTCTCATGGCAACTAACTACTAACCACTAACTAATCTAACTTCTTATTTGATAATCCACATGAATCTAATAGTCTCTACTTGGCCTTGCTCTTGCAAGAGCCACTGATGGCTCATGATGATGGATCTAAAATTCTAATATTTAAATCTCTAATAAGCTAACATTACTTTATTTCATACTTGCTCTTATTGGGTTTTGATGATTTAAGTGTGGCTTGCACTTGTTGGTTGAATCTGGATGTGAAAGTTAATATATGAGCCATTCTTTGTAAAGCTCTTGAACCAAGGACTAGTGATGGCCAATGATACATGTGAGGCAACTATCACTACGAGGTTAGCATGTTGGTGGAGTCATTAATAGTTAATAGCCATGGGTTTTCTTTTTTTTTCACTTTGTTTTAGAAATATTCCAAAAATCATAAATATATTCTTTTCTATGTTCCCACTACTTTGTATTTCACCGTACTTATCTTTTCACTCTTTGTTTTCTTTTCTTTTGATTCTTTCAAATATTGAAGAACTTTTAACACACACGTGAATCAACCGGTAAAGCTTCTATCGCCTCCCGTTCGACTCATTTTAGCCTCTATGCTATAACGAAAGTATCGAGGAAGCCAAAGCACACACATTTTAAATCTTAATTTCAAAACATACACTTTTTATGCGCGATTTTTCCCTGATCAAAATTTGTCGCCGTTGCCGGGATGGAACGGTTTGATTTCACGTTTTTGTTAACTTTTCTTCTTTATTTTGGTGTAGGTTAAATTTTTAGCGTTGTAGAGATCCACACTTGATCTTGTGTGGTTGGGTAAATTCTTGTATACTCTTATACTCTGCTGCTAATTTTTGTTTATATTACCTGTTCACCGTAAATAATTTTAAGAACTAAAATACGGAAATTTGATGCTTCAAAACGGTTTAGACATTTGCATCTAGGCACATGTCAATTTTCATTCCAATACACTGTATTTTGTTCTTTGTTGTTGTGATATTGATAGGAGATATACATATGGCATTGCATATAGCATAGGACAAACACGTGGGTAATTTACTCTCTTTGTGTGTTCATTCTTATCTATATTGCACACTTGTGCAAATTGAACTTAAGGGCAAAACCCAATACAAATAAGGTGGGAAAGTCATTACCCTCCCTTAGCCCAAAAATCACCTCCCCACTCACACAACCCAAGTCTAAATAAAATTTGCTAGACGTTGGACCCTAGGGACATCTCGGACTCATTTAAGAGGTTGACCTAAGGGGAAAGTTGTTAGAAGTTGACTCTTGTCAAATCAGTGTCTAAGGTTGGAGATTGAGAGGCGAAACCTCAAAAAATAGTGGTTTGACATAATTAGGTCCGTGGCTCCGCAAGGATACCTCCCACTGATCTTCCCCTACCTGGCCGATTAACTCGTGGTAAGGTTCCGACAATGTACCCCCCGTGGACAGTCTAACCAGTTAGGAGTCGTTTAGGTCTAAGTCAACCCTAGAATATGCTTGTTTTCTTTTTCTTTTCTTGATTTATTTGTTTGTTTTTTCCTTGTAAATTGTGATATGGATTTTAACAACAACAATTCTTTCAATCCTAACAAGAATTCATATTTCACCCTGACCTCATTTGACTCGGATAACTCCAACCCGGCTGTGTATAACATGAACCAACCATATATGCTGTGTTGGGATTATCCGACTCAATATGACCCATATCCCCAAACCTATTACTATAATTTTTAAAATAATTTAACTCTTCTTGTCCATAATTTTCACAATATTCATTCCCCGATTGTGCTTCATATCCTCCTTTTCCTGTTCTACCAACTGAGGAAAAATCTAATTTGGAAAGGAGTATGGAAGCCATGCTTGAGTCCCAACAACAAATTCAAAAGTTGCTCAATTCACAATCCTTCCCAAATCAAACTCCATATACTCCTTTTCTAGAACATCCAATTGAAGAAGAATCTGAGCTAGAAAAGTGTTTGGAAGTCTTTTGTGAAAAAAAGCAACAATTTCAAAATATGTTGGACTCATCATCTCAACCACATTTTCAAGAGTCTTACTCATCTTTTCCAGTCTCAATGATTCAAATGAACAACCATCAATACTGGACTTGAGTACGAAACCCTTGCTTTAGTCCGAGCAGCAATCGCAAAATTTGATGGACTCACAATTTCACCACCATTTCCAAAATCAACTTCCATACTCACCTTTTCAAGAAGAACCAATTGTAATGGAAGACATGATTCAGACTCAAAATTTTGTTACCCTGCCTATCAGTAGGTTAGACTTAATAATGAACGATTTGATTAACGAGAGAGGAAAGTCTTTCTTGCCAACCTTTGACCAATCCTTATGCCCCTAACTTTACCGATTAGACCCAAGAATCATGTTATTTTGGAAACCAAGATTCAATTTCAGAACACTCATTTGAACTTGACCAAACTCCCAGTTATGCTGGACATTCTGGCAAGTTATTCCTTTCCTTAAATTGAAATTGAACCTGAATGTGATCCCGAACCTCTTGTTAGTCATTCCATTTCACTTTTTGATTCAATAATGACTCCGGTATCTTTACCAGATTTTTTCTCTATTCTGAAGTCAATATTGAATCCTATACCAGTACACCGTGAAATTGAATCATCAATATCTTATGATCACACTTCATTGATGGGGAAGTGTGTGAACATCAATTCTTTGGTTTGGAACCTATTTTTGAACCAATTTTGACCCTTATTGTTGACTATCAACTTGATCTGAGTCAAATTCCCGAGTCGGTCGATTTTACTCCTATTCTATTTGAGTCCAAATCACTCATTTGCCAAAATCACACTTCATAGTTGGACAAGGATATTGAAAAAAATGACTCAGTAATAATTTTTAAAAATTGAAAATTAGATGGGGACAATTTTTTCAATAAGACCATTCATTCTTTTACTGGGTCGTATTAGAGAGGTCATTGGTGGGTTTCTGTAAGATCCACGATATCTTGATTGGGTAGCAACGCTTGGCCCAGTCAGACCACCACCGGAACCTACCACCATGAGGTAATCTTCCTTCCCTCTCCATTTGTTTCATGTATATACACATGCACGATGCATTGAGGACAATGCATGAGATAAGTATGGGAAAGGTTTACCAACATAGTTAGTTTTACATTTTCATCTTTTACACTTCTTTTTAATAAAAAAATTTCTTTTCTTTTTACAAAACTTTTTAAAACAAGGTAAATAGTTTTGATTTATTTTTAGAAAATTAAGATTATCTTAGGAATTAGGGATACCTAAAATTATGAATTTTTAAACAAAGTCAAAATAATAGATCTTGTTTAAATTTTAGGATAAGGATGTAAGATTGAAATTTGATCTTGAATTTTTTGCCTTAGATTTATGCACTTTACACTTACACAATTTTTGGGATTGAAACAAAGACTAAAAATTTCATAAAAAATAAAAAATAAAGAAAAAATGATGATACTAAAAATCACTTATTGAAGTTGGGTAATTATGCCTCAAGAAGCATAATTATTCACACCTAAAATGGTGGACAAAAAATAAAATAATCCCCTTTAGTTTTGTGGCCTTGTTTACTCGAGTCCTTAAGTCCGAGGGATGTTTTCTCATCTGGTGCCCTAAGATCATCTGGTTTGGGAGTCACCGGCTAAATACTCACTACGCGAATTAATAAGAAAGTATAAGAAAATTAAGGAAGAAAAAAAAGAGAAAAAATAATATATATATATAATATAAATAAATGGCATGAAAGTTTGAGTCAATATCCCAAAAATCTTCACAGTTCACAAAGTGCATATTTTTCTAAGAGTTTTATGAAAAGTCAAAGAATCAATTCAATTTTAAATTCTTATATTTAATTTATAACAAGATTTTGTATTTCGACATAGTTTAAGGAAGAACAATTTCTGGTTAACCTCTGACCTTGGATCACTTATATTTTCACAAAAATACTTCAACACTTTTCTCTATTTCACAATGTGTTTTCAAAATACTAATATTTGATTTCTTTCTTTATGAATTTTGTGGGTGTAATCCGCTGAAAATTCTCAGGAGACAAAACTCCTCTAGGAAAAACCTAGAGGTTTAACGGCTTGTTGCACATGCTAAGTGTAATCGCGTCACCTACGAAAGTGGTGTAATAATTCCTTTAGCTTTTTGTTTTGCTCAGGACGAGCAAAAAGATAAGTAGGTGGTGTGATTAGTCTCTAATTTTGCATAATTTTTATCACATCTGCATATTTATTTTGTACAAAATTCTGCTAATAAAGCTTTGCTTACTTGATCCTAGGTTCATGGTGTGCAAATGAAGAAGAAGATCATAAAACACCATTTAATTGGTGATTAAAGGCCTACCAAGTAGCCATTGACCTTAGGGAGGAGATTTTGTCAGCTCAGGACATCAAATTAAGAAACCAGGACTTTCACCTAACAGGGGACAGACAGGACACGTGCAGCACCAGGCGCCGCGCGATCGGCTCTAGAAGAGCCGCGGAAACGCAGCTTTTGCCGCGTTTTCGCGGCCATACGGGCGCGGCCGCGCCTGTACTTTGGGCCAAGGTTTGCCCCTGGCCTCCTTTCTCCGGGTGCCTATAAATACCCTGGGGTTCTCCTTCAACAAGTTATGCAGAGTTTAAGGTAGTTTTCATCTCCATTTTGTAGTTTATGGTAGTTTAGGTTAGTGTTCTTCTTCTTCCTCCTTTGTATTTGTAACGCCCCGATCCCGCAGGTACGGGGACATTAGACGATGTACATACGTAGGGCATACGCAGGGCGGAGATACCCTCACGTACGTACGCTAAGCCTCAGTACAGGAAATAACCTCCATATATACAAGAGTTACAGCATTAAAGAAGTACAAGAATACCTGCAGAAAGGGGTTAGTGATCATGAGATATATAGAAATATGGAGAAATAAAGAAATAAAGGCTAAATAATAAAGATGCCTATGAATGATATCGATGACGAGTCCTATGTGAATCCAATGACATATCTGATACTGCGATATCTCAGATCACTAACCTGGGCACGCAAACCCAGGGTCGTCAGAAAGCGACCTAGTGAGTGGTAAAATGAAGGAAGCAGTAATATGTACTATAGTAATACAGGCACGATAATAATATATAATACATGATTTTGTGTCAGTGATACCATATGGTAGGCATATAATAAGCAGTAGAAATATAAACATGTCATATTTTAATACCATCACTACCTAGCATGTTATCATCGGGTCATGTCTACAGTAGTCTCCAGTTTTATATAATAAATGATGTTGTATAGTGGTGACGTGATAGACATGAACATGCAGATGTGCAGCATGCAACATAATCATACTACTGTGTTGTGCATAACAGTAATGATGTCTGCAGGGTATACGTAAAGCAGAATATATGCAATGTCAAGTATACATGTACATCAATAGTGTGTGACCACATGGAGTGTAATAATTATCAAGAAATGTAACAAGGTATACAGGTGACATGATAATGGATAACATATCAGGAAAGTAACAAATAGAAATGGAGAATTAAGATACATGTGTCGAGCATGTCAGGTGATTTATACAATAACAATCAGTACCACCTGGTATTTTAATCAATCTTTTCCAGTGTCCCATACCACTGGCAATTCATACTGGAGCCCGCACTCCAGTCGAACTCATCCAGACATGGCATACAGGTACCATTATCCAAACGAGAGAGTGACCAAATAACAAGTGTTCCCACGTCACTATTTTATATCGTTTTATTATGTTACCTAAAAACTCAATGATCGAGGAGGTCTAATCAAGTAGGTGTATCCCGTGCATACCCGGGACAACGGCCTTAAATAGACCCCTGGCCGCTGAGACCAGGGCTACCCGCTAGGGCAGGAGCAAGAAACAATACAATACAAATAGTAGTCAGCCCTATCACGTCCCCTGCAGTGCGACTAATAATGGATCCAGACATCCACCCGATATGACCGAGTCAACCGTCAAGTCTCCCCCATCCCCAAGTTATATTCATTATATTTAAAGTACACTGCATAGCAAGAACAAGTATAATGCATAGTACATGTAACATGATAACATGACCTGATCTCTGTTGATAACATATAACAAGATAGCGGGAAATGGGAAACAATAGGTGTGGGATTCTAGAGGTGGCCCCCGTGGTTTGGATCCACGTGGCACTTAGTTTCACACATCGCATATCAACAGCTCATGTATCCAGTAACAGGAAATCAGTAACGGGAAACAATCATGCAACAGGAATAAATGAAGATACATGAAACAATCAGACATGCAATATAAACGGTGATTCATATGACAAGAGTATAGAAACCATATATGCATGTGTAATCGTGATGTGTAACCATGAAATAACTGTGTACCGAGTATCCATGTAACGATGATAACAATATATGAAATGACGGTATTCCGTGAATTGGTGTATCTATATATCGGAGGGACATTAATAAGTGTTACGTGTCATAGTATCTGTGTAACGGTGATACGTGTACATGAGATAATAGTGTCCCGTGTGAAAGGATATCTAAGTCACGGTGTTCTGAGCGTATGCACACTAATGTTTAGTCTAACAAAGTCTCTATGTAACAGATGGACATGAATATGTAATGCACTGTATGTAACCAACTGTGTCCGGTGTAGTCCGGTGTAATCCAGGTAGGGTGGCCATATCATCTGCTCGAGTGTCAAATACTTATATTATGAATACGGTACTTGTGAAAATTATTAACTTCGGAATCTCGATTACTAAACAATCATCCATATATATGTCTACATTTTATAATAAATCAGGTAATAAAGTAATGTATGAGTATGTTATCTATTATCATGTTTTAATTATAGGGATTTACCAACAATTACATTTTATTAAACAATAGTTATAATGATTTACCGATAATCAAGATTTATTAAATAGGCAATCAATCAAATTCACTAAACATGATAAAATATAATTTATAAATGAAAACACTCATAAACTAGCTATGGAAAGGTAGCTCTTTTTCTCACGATCGCCACGGTTCCAGGATCGTCCAATTCGGAGTCCGGATGCTCCAGATATCGCCCGAATACTAAAAGTAATAGAAATGGGTTAAATATGCAATAAAGATATTTCAAATGCAATTAATAAAATTTAGCTGGGGTTTTCTGTAACATTACCTTATATGGTTTTGGACGTGGGTTGGGTAAGATAACGGGTCAGGTTTGGATCCAATACCCAAACCCATAACTTAAGTTAAATGGATATTGGGTACTTTGGGTTAATGGGTACCCAATAGGGTTATAGGGTTCAAGTTCACACCCGAACCCAACAACATACAACAGCAGCAGCGGCAGCGTGCTGTGGTGCTGTGGCCGGCCAGCTCAGCTGGCCAGCGGTATGGAGGCCCGCCGGCGGCGGGTCTAGCTGCCGGTTATGGTCAGAGAGAGTGAGAGAGAGAGAGGAGAATAATTGGAAGAAGAAGAGGAGGAGGAGAAGATGAAAGAGAAGAAGAACTGGAAAAAGAAAAGAAAGAAAGAAAAGAAGAAGAAGAAGAAGAACATGGGAAGAGAAGAAGGAAAAGAAGAAGAAGGGGAAGAGGGGGTGGCGCCCGGCCGGAGGGCGCGGCGGCGCGCGTCTGGCCGCGGGTCAAGTCCCCCACCGGTCATGAACAGAGTGAACAGAGAGAGGGGGGAGAGGGAGAGAGAGAGAGAGAAAGGAAAGAGAGAGAAAGAGCTTGAGAGAGAGAAAGAAAAAGAGAGATAGAGAGAAAGGAGAAATTGAGAGAGAGAAAGCGGGAGAGATTTTAAGGGGGAAGAGAGAGAGAAGGGGGTGGGGATGGGTAAGTTGGTGGGTTAAAGCGGTTGGGAGAAGAGTGGAGAAGAAAAAAGAAGAAAAAGAAATAGAAAAAGAAATTTAATATTATTTTAATACGGTCAAATTTTGACTTGTTCAGAATAGGTCTCAAAAATTATGTAAAATAGAGAATATTATCTTGAGACATAATATGAAAACGGTTTGGAGAAATTCAGTATGGTTTGCAAATTAAAAATCCTGAAAGGTTTCGCCGGTATAGGGCGACACCGGTTTGGTCGGATTTTTGATAAATTCAGAAAAATCTCCAAAAATATGTTAACATTGAAAATATGATTTTTAAGACATAGTGTGAAAGCAGATTCCTAAAATGCAACTCATTTGTGAATTAAAAATTGTATAGTCGATTATCGATATCGGTCGACACCGACTACGGAGATTTTCCAAAATAATCTAAAAAAATTCCAAAAAAGTCTGAAAATTCTAAAATATTAGAAAATAATATTGAAACTGAAATCGGGTTAATTTGACTAGTAGGAAGGTCAAATCAATTTTATACATCGCATCGAGTAATGATACTGTGATACGGACATCAAGGATCAGGGGGTTATATTTCTCCCCACCTTACAAAAAATAACATCCTCGAAATTTCAAGTCAGGTAGGAGAACAATATTTACAGCCCCAAAGCCTAAATGCTACTGGCCGACAACGCTCCTGTTGCGCACTCTACTATATATAGTGAACTCGGGGTAGAGAATTAGTGTTGTGAACTAAAGATAAAGGAGTGAAAGTGATATGATGAAGAGAAAGCGAGAAGGGAATCAAATTATTTTGGTTAATATCAGGAATGAAGGAATGGACAAGAGTCGTGGAATGCATTGTCAACGAAATGGTATTCTTGTACTCGTTCCTGGAATCCCCAAATTTAGATAGAGATGTGTTAATCTGAACCTGATTGTACTATTGGTAAGAGCCTGAGCATTGACCCAGGTGGTTACCCACACCAGGTGTGAACCTAGGCTCTGATACCAGTATGTAACGCCCCGATCCCACAGGTACGGGGACGTTATGGCGACGTACATACGCAGAGCGGTGATACCCTCACGTACGTACGCTAAGCCTCAGTACAGAAAATAACCTCCATATATACAAGAGTTAGAGCATTAAAGAAGTACAAGAATACCTGCAGAAAGGGGTTAGTGATCATGAGATATATAGAAATATAGATAAATAAAGAAATAAAGGTTAAATAATAAAGATACATATGAATGATATCGATGACGAGTCCTATGTGAATCCAATGACATATCTGATACTGCGATATCTCATATCACCAACCTGGGCACGCAAACGCAGAGTCGTCAGAAAGCGACCTAGTAAATGGTAAAATGAAGGAAGCAGTAATATGTACTATAGTAATACAGACACGATAATAATATATAATACATGATTCTGTGTCAGTGATACCATATAGTAGGTATATAATAAGCAGTAGAGATATAAACATGTCATATTTTAATACCATCACTACCTAGCATGTTATCATCGGGTCATGTCTATTGTAGTCTCCAGTTTTATGTAATAAATGATGTTGTATAGTGGTGACGTGATAGACATGAACATGCAGATGTGCAGCATGCAACATAATCATACTACTGTGTTGTGCATAAACAGTAATGAAGTTTGCAGGGTATACGTAAAGCAGAATATATGCAATGTCAAGTATACATGTACATCAATAGTGTGTGACCACATGGAGTGTAATAATTATCAAGAAATGTAACAAGGTATACAGGTGACATGATAATGGATAACATATCAGGAAAAGTAACAAATAGAAATGGAGAATTAAGATACATGTGTCGAGCATGTCAGGTGATTTATACAATAACAATCAGTACCACCTGGTATTTTAATCAATCTTTTCCTGTGTCCCATACCACTGGCAATTCATACTGGAGCCCGCACTCCAGTCGAACCCATCCGGACATGGCATACGTGTACCATTATCCAAACGAGAGAGTGACCAAATAACAAATGTTCCCGACGTCACTATTGTTTATATCGTTTTATTATGTTACCTAAAAACTCAATGATCGAGGAGGTCTAATCAAGTAGGTGTATCCCATGCATACCCGGGACAACGACCTTAAATAGACCCCTGGCCGCTGAGACCAGGCTACCCGCTAAGGCAGGAGCAAGAAACAATACAATACAAATAGTAGCCAGCCCTATCACGTCCCCTGCAGTGCGACTAATAATGGATCCAGACATCCACCCGATATGACCGAGTCAACCGTCAAGTCTCCCCCATCCCCAAGTTATATTCATTATATTTAAAGTACACTGCATAGTAAGAACAAGTATAATGCATCGTACATGTAACATGATAACATGACCTGAGCTCTGTTGATAACATATAACAAGATAGTGGGAAACGGGAAACAATAGATGTGGGATTTTAGGGGTGGCCCCCGTGGCTTGGATCCACATGGCACTTAGTTCCACACATCGCATATCAACAGCTCATATATCCAAAAACGGGAATATCAGTAACGGGAAACAATCATGCAACAGGAATACATGAAGATACATGCAACAATCAGACATGCAATATGAACGGTGATTCATATAACAAGAGTATAGAAACCATACATGCATGTGTAACCGTGATATAACTGTGTACCGAGTATCCATGTAACGATGATAACAATATATGAAATGACGGTATTCCGTGAATTGGTGTATCTATATATCGGTGGGACATGAATAAGTGTTACGTGTCATAATATCTGTGTAACGGTGATACATGTACATGAGATAACAGTGTCCCGTGTGACGGAATATCTAAGTCATGGTGTTCCGAGTGTATGTACACTAATATTTAGTCTAACAAAGTGTCTATGTAACATATGGACATGAATATGTAATGCACTGTATGTAACCAACTGTGTCCGGTTTAGTCCGATGTAATCTAGGTAGGGTGTCCATATCATCTACTCGAGTGTCAAATACTTATATTATGAATATGATACTTGTGAAAATTATTAACTTCGGAATCTCGATTACTAAATAATCATCCATATATATGTCTACATTTTATAATAAATCAGGTAATAAAGTAATGTATGAGTATGTTATCTATTATCATGTTTTAATTATAGGGATTTACCAACAATTACATTTTATTAAACAATAGTTATAATGATTTACCATAGTCAAGATTTATTAAATAGGCAATCAATCAAATTCACTAAACATGATAAAATATAATTTACAAAAGAAAACACTCACAAACTAGCCATGGGAAGGTAGCTCTCTTTCCCACGATCGCAACGATTCCATAATCGTCCAATTCGGAGTCCGGATGCTCCAGATATCGCCCGAACACTAAAAGTAATAGAAATGGGTTAACTATGTAATAAAGATATTTCAAATGCAATTAATAAAATTAGTAAGGGGTTTTCTGTAATATTACCTTATATGGTTTTGGATGCGGGTTGGGTAAGATAACGGGTAAGGTTTGGATCCAATACCAAAACCCATAACTTAAGTTAAATGGATATTAGGTACTTTGGGTTAATAGGTACCAACCCAATAGGGTTATAGGGTTCGGGTTCATACCCGAACCCAACAACATACAACAGCAGCAGCGGCAGTGCTCGCTGTCGCTGCTGTGGTGTTGTGGCTGGCCGGTGGCGGGTCCTAGCCGCCGGCGTTGGTTAGAGAGAGTGAGAGAGAGAGAGAGGAGAATAATTGGAAGAAGAAGAAGAAGAGGAGAAGATGAAAGAGAAGAAGAACTGGAAAAAGAAAAGAAAAAAAGAAGAAGAAGAAGAACAGGGGAAGAAGAAGAAGGAAAATAAGAAGAAGGGCAAGAGGGGGTGGCGCCTGGCCGGAGGGCGCGGCGGCGCGTGTCTGGCCGCGGGTCAGGCCCCCCACCGGGCTTGAACAGAGTAACAGAGAGAGGGGGGAGGGGGGAGAGGGGGGAGAAATTGAGAGAGAGATAATGAGAGAAAGCCGGAGAGATTTTAAGGAGGGAAGAGAGAGAGAAGGCGGTGGGGATGGATAAGTCAGTGGGTTAAGGCGGTTGGGAGAAGAGTGGAGAAGAAGAATGAGAAAAAGAAATAGAAAAAGAAATTTAATATTATTTTAATAGGGTCAAATTTTGACTTGTTCAGAACAGGTCTAAAAAATTATATAAAATAGATTATATTATCCTAAGACATAATATGAAAATTGTTTAGAGAAATTTAGTATAATTTGCAAATTAAAAATCCTGAAAGGTTTCGCCCGTATTGGTCGACACCGGTTTGGCCGAATTTTTGATAAATTCAGAAAAATATTCAAAAATACCCTAACATAGAAAATATAATTTTAAGACATAATGTGAAAGTAGATTCCCAAACGTAACTCCATTTGTGAATTAAAAATCGTAGAGCCGATTATCGATATCGGTCGCACCGACTACAGAGATTTTTCAAAATAATCCAGAAAAATTTCAGAAAAGTCTGAAAAATCTAAAGTATTAGAAAATAATATATGAACTAAATCAGGTCAATCTGACTACCAAGAAGGTCAAATCAACTTTGTACGCCGTATCGAGTAATGATACTGTGATACGGACATCAAGGATCAGGGGGTTACAGTATTTTCATTTCTTGTAGATCTTGTAATAGGGAGAGAGAGTGGTACATGTTGGGAAGCAAGAGTGCTTTGAATAGAAGGTGACAATTTATAAAAGGTGCTCTCTTAACTTATCTTTGTTTTCTTCTCTCTAATCCCTTTTACATGTGTAGCTAATTTTTCTCTCATGGAAATTAATTACTAACCACTAACTAGTCTAACTTCTTATTTGATAATCCACATAAATCTAATAGCCTCTACTTGGTCCTTACTCTTGAAGAGCCATTGATGACTCATGATGATGGATCTAACACTCTAACATCTAAATCTCTAACAAGCTAACATTATTTTATTTCATGCTTGCTCTTATTGGGTTTTGATGATTTAAGTGCGGCTTGCACTTGTTGGTTGAATCTGATGTGAAAGTTAACATATGAGTCTTGCTTTGTAAAGCTCTTGAACTAAGGACTAGTGATGGCCAATGATACATGTGAGGCAACTATCACTAAGAGGTTAACATATTAGTGGAGTCATTAGTAGTCAGTAGCCATGGGTTTTCTTTCTTTTTCACTTTGTTTTAGAAAAATTCAAAAATCACAAATATATTCTTTTCTATGTTTCCCACTTCTTTGTGTTTCATCGTACTTCTCTTTTCGCTCTTTGTTTTCTTTTCTTTTGATTCTTTCAAACATTGAAGAACTTTTAACACACACGTGAATCAACCAGTAAAGCTTCTATCGCCTCTCGTCCCTGTGGATTCGACTCGTGTTAGCCTCTATGCTATAACGAAAGTATCGAGGAAGCCAAAGCACACACACTTTAAATCTTGATTTCAAAACATACACTTTTTTGTGCGCGGTTTTCCCCCGATCACGGCACTAGGTGATCTTGCGGGATCGTTATAGTGAAAATCCTTCATAGTGTTGAAGGTAGGGACGTAGAGCAAGTGTGCTCGAACCTCGAAACAAATCTCCCGTGTTTGAGATTGCTCATCTCTCTCTCACTTGTATTTATATATCTTGCATGCTTACATTGTTCATATCTTTATATGCTTGATATACTTGTGCTTAATTGTTATATGCTTGTGATTGTGTGCTCACACTTGTATTCAACCAAGAGAGTCATAGTGGCACCTCAACTCTAATCTAGAGGAATCTTGAGAAGATAGTTCAGAGCCCTTCACCGAGAATTCGGCTACGCTCTTGTGTTATACGTTGTGTGTAATGTAATAGTTTTTAGTTCCGCATTAGTTTTCATTTGATTAGTTTGTCACTTATTCACTCCGCTCTAGGTGACCTGCAAATACTTTTTTATCATCCTAGAGTTAACACAAACGAATTAAATTTTAATAAATAATTCATATCTAAATTAATTTTATAATTGATAAGATAAGAATAGCTTAAAGTTTATTTATTTTAGTCCTTTAGTAAGTATTTTCTCAACTTAGTTGCTTCTACGGTTGATCTAATAAAAAATTACTATAATTTTGTTGATATAGTGCAAAATATATAATAAATTGTTAGTAGTTTTACCCTATATGCTGCCAAAAATATGATATCATTTTTTGCACTACTACCATATGAAATGGCATGTTTCCAAAATAACTCTAAATTAATCCAAATTAAGTTAACTACATATCTTTTGTTGGATTTTTTGAATTAAAAATAAAAAAAAGCTTTCATTTCAAATTTTGTTTTTCCAAGTCAACTTTGACCAAGTCTCAGAATCTAAATCAATTGAGAAAATATCTCAACTATCTGGATTTTCTGTTAGAGTTGTTATAACAACTTGGTTCTAAGGTTATAAATAGACCACTCACTCCAATAACAAGACACACAACTCATTTCTCTTTTTTCATCTTAAAGAAAACCTGAAGACTACTCTTCGTGAGAATTGCTTCAGTGTTAAAAAGAATTTTTATCTTTATTTTTTTGGGCAACTTCTTCATTTGAGCAGAGGCTCTGCTCACCGTCCTGCGCTGAGTGCTGGTGAATCCGGGGGATCCTTTACTGCTAGGGGACAAGTCGATTCAACGTCTGGACATGGAGACGAGCTTTTGATCCTTTAGGACAGCGACATCGCGACTGCATTCCTCAGGCCAGATTTCTTTGTTTTATTTTAATTATAATTGTTGTTATATGCTAGAATAATTATTGTTTTATCTTAATTTAATTTGTAAAGATATTGCATGTTTTAGAAAAATAGTATAAAATTTCCCACAATATAAAGGATCAAAATTATACATAGTGTCTCTTTTCATTTAATCTATTTTCTATCCATGCAAATTAATGAACTGAACTCTTGCAAAAGATTTGTTTATTCTTACAAAATCTTGTTGATTAAAATTATTGCTCGAGTTTTATACAACAATTTAGAAGACAAATTGGTCGATTTCCAGCAATTTTGATTTATAACCTTGTTTTATCGTTTCAATGAAATACATTAACTACCCTTGAATTGGAAATATTTGCATAAACCATGTTTATGTTATTTGATGATCAAGTTTTATTATGTCAATTACACCCCTGTAGATATTTTCTCAGCATTTTCTGAAATTCATCTTCTACTTCGCCGTTTCTTTTATACTTTTACAAGAAAATCCAATGGTGATGATTTCTGTCAAATTCATTGTCCTGCAATATAACTAGTGTCCTTATTCTTTAATTGTGCATTAATTCTCTTTACCTAAATAAAAGTACAGTCAATGTGTATTCATTTGAGGACAATAATTTATCATCTTGTTTTATTTATATATGCTTATCTAATCATTTAGTGCAAACTACAAAGCTTCCTTTTCGAACAAGTTCCTTGCTATTTTCGATGGTTTCAGACCTTTGAAGGAGGCAAGGGGGAAAGTTCCATTTTTTCAAAAGGTGAATTCCTAATTTTGCAGCTTTTATTTTCTTTTTTCTAATAAATTTGTTAAATTTCTTAATGTTGGCTGTTGAATTGGATGAATGAGACTCAGAGCTCGATCTATTTGATGCAGTTCAGTTTGATAATAGCTACAAATCCTTTTGTTTCTTGAGTTGCGGATCTCAAAATATTTGAATTTAGAAAATAATTATGTGATCGACTGAGCTTGGAATTCACAGATCTATCATGGATCTTAGTTTTCTCTCTGTCAATTCCTGCTCTTTTGAGCTGTATTGAGCTCCAAAGAAGAACATTTCTTCTTGAGCATGAACATCATTAGAGAAAATTATTTGATCTTCGTTAGAGTTTGTCTCACATTAGAAATATTATGGTTTGTTGTCATTATTGTGTCTTAAAAGTTAAAAACTTTATTTGCCAATTATATGGAATCCGGCACATGATACTGGAAATAGATTAAATTTGAGAAGTGAAAGGGAACACCTAAGGGGGGGTGAATAGGTTTTAGTGCTAATTTAAAACTAAATGCAAAACTAAGTGCGCTAAATGCGGAAGCTAATGCAAATGTTGCACAACTAATACATACAACAAGTGTAGCCGAATTCTCCTTGCGAGGCTCTGGACTAACTCCTCTTGATTCCCCTTGAAATGGGTTGAGGCGCTATGTGAAGCTCTTTTGGATGAGTATAAGTTAGGCACACACACACAAGCAATCCAAGCAATGTGCACACACAATCAAGCCAAGCAATCAAGGATATAGCAATATGGAGTATGCAATGGCAACACAAGCAATGTATATAATATGCTATGAAAGAATAATGCTTGCACAAAAGTAAAGAGAATAGAGTTGAGAGAAATTGGATCAAACGCTAACACAAAGATTTGTTTCGAGGTTCGAGTACCCAACTCTACATCCCCGCCTACACCACCGTGTAGGATTTCCCAATCCACTATAGGAGTACCAAACTCCTCTCTCAACCTTACAATGCCACCGAGGCAATACAACAACCAACAACAACACCTCTACCGAAGAGGCTCTCAACCAATCTCAATCACCTCACACTTGAGGGATACAAACCAATCACCCGATCACCTCTACCGAAGAGGGATACAACAAGAATAAGGGTGTACAACTTAGAGGTTATAACAACAACCCCAAAACTCTCTCTTTCTTTCCTTTTCCACAAAACAAAGATACTAATAGTTTAGGATAGAAGATATAGCTCAAGTGTGGAAAACTAGGTGTTTGGAAAACAAGCAACAAAGAAAAACACTTGGGAAAATTCTTGCAAAAGATATAGAATGAAAAACAAGACAAATCTCCCAAAATCCTCTTTCTTTGATTTTTCCAAAAACCTAAAACAATAAAGATTAAATCTTTTTACACAAAAACTATTTTGAAAACTTGTTTAAACACTAGAGAATCACTGAAATTTTTCTTCTTGAAAACCTTAGCCAAAACCCAAAGAGATGGGGTTTATATAGGCCCAATATAAAACTAGTCGTTAGAGCTGAGCTGGCAGCTCTGACAGGCAACCGTCGACCGACCCGGTCGACCGCCAACGGTCAGAAATATGACCGTTGGGCAACTGCGGTCGACCGGCCCGGTCGACCGAAACAAACAGAGAGCAGAGCTCTCAGACCCGGTCGACCGACCGGGTCGACCGTCCCAAAGGCTCCAAACGTGCACAGATTTGTGCACGTCGGTCGACCGACCCGGTCGACCGACCTCTACCTAGTCGACTAGGTCAGTTGACTTAGTCGACTAATAGAAGCCTGGAACAGAAACAGGGTCAGAAAAACTAGGAAAATTATTTTATAAAAATCTTTTATCTTTTCTGAAAATCCCATAAAACTTGTTTTAACATTTTGTATTGAAATACAAACTTGTGATAAAAATTTCAAGACATATATCAATCATATCAATTCATTTTCGAGTCTTGCAAATTTTATCAAAACAAAACTTGTATTTTTATCAAACTTGATTTTTCAATACATGAATATAATAGTCAAAATAAGTTTGTCTAGCAAGTTTAAAGCATGTATGTATATTTAGAACACATCTAATATACATAAAAATAAAGTAAACTTGTTTTGATCTACTATTCATGAAAGCCAAATCCAAAACATGAAAACGTGTGGTGTTTGCGCACTTGAGCATATTAACTATACTAAACTTTACAAATGGATCTAAAAACACACTATCTAAACTATGGATACCTAAGTCTTCTTGATGATCTTCATCTTCAAGTTGACTTGCTCCAAAACTCCATCCATGGGCTAGGCAATGTATGATCTTGAAGTTTTGGCCCTGGAATCATCATGAAAAGCTTCTAAACACCTTGTTGAAGCTAATCACCAACTAATATCTTGGTTAATGATCTGAAACTTAAACAAACACACAGATTATTAGTAAACATAACTACATGAGTTAATCATCATCAAAACTAGAGTGGAAGGCCTTTGGGCCAACAATCTCCCCCTTTTTGATGATGACAAAACTCTTGGAGTTATATATGCATGGATTAAAGTTAAGCTTCAAAGAAGCTTCCCCTTAACTCATGCATAAACAAATAAATAAAATATATTCATTGAATGTACATAAACATGTATGCATCAATATGCATAAAACACAAACACATGTTCTAGAAACTCTAGTTACCAATTAAATTAAAGCATTAAAAACACTAGATGCTCTAGATACCAATAAAACTTAAAACTTACCAATAAAACTTAATATATGCAAAACATAAGTATGCATATAAAAAACATGTTAAACTCTCAAATAATTCTCCCCTTTTTGTCAATCATCAACAAAGGGGTAAACAAAGTAAAATCAAATCAAACAAATTTTTCTCCCCCTTTTT